>PVLA01008807.1:0-83805 GCA_004027455.1 Hydrochoerus hydrochaeris | reverse complement strand
AACATCAAGCCTTTGTCAGATTCTCTCTTGGCTGTCTGAGAATATTTTCTATCTTTGTTAACTTCATAGATAATTAAACCTTTTTCCCTTTTTGAGTAAGAATTTGACCTTTGCTACCTGTCTAGCTCAGTTCCCCTGGTATCATGACAATGACAGAATATCACCTATATTCCTAGGTAGCACTGGGCAAAAAACAAAGATCTTTGATCAGCAAATTCTATCTGGACTGGGAGGGCTATAATGAACTATAAGTAACTAATAGTGAAAGTATGTTTCAAACTTTTCTATGAGTTCCAATTCTTATATGTGGGCATGTATTTTTTAGAAAGATACATGGAAATGATGGATTTTGTAGCTTTTAGGCTAGAGTGTATTCAGTATGTATCTGATGGGTTCTTATCTCTTCACATATGAATAATTAGACTTCCCTAAGAACTCCTATGGGACAATACTCCTGAAGCTCTCCTCTTGACAAACTCTGCTTTTTGTCTATAATCATTTAGATGCATGCAAAATGTCAACTGTGATAGTCTTGATACTCTCTGTGTTTAGTTAAATTTAAGGAGATCTTGGTGGTGTTGAAGATTAGTGTTCTTCCCCAAGGTCCAGAAGCAGAGAACATGAGATATTCTCTGACCTGATGAGATAGAGAGGTGCTTTATATGGATGCACCTTTGTGTTTGGGGCTGACTTATCATGTCTTAGATGTGCACTAGAGATTAGGTGCCAGGATATTTGTTCATCTTAGGATTTCAGATAATGGTACTAGGACACTCAAGTATCCACAGACCATCTAATGTGTCCAGTTGTAACATCCCTTGTCTGACTAGTACTAAATGAATGGAAAGGGGTTTTCTGGCTAAACACAGAAAGGGCAATTATGCTGCTGGTAGTACTGGCCAAAGGTCACTGTTCTTTATTAAACCCAAAAAGCACTCATGATGTGGGACTTTCAGGAACACCAAGACCAGACACAGGAAAACACTGGAGAAGTAAATGGGAGCTTATGGCCCATCTCAGGCAGACCACTAGCCACAGGAGTATTTTTATTGGTAGAATCTAGATATTCTCTACTCCCATGAATACCTGCTCTTGCCCTACTGAGTGTATATGAATACAGGCAAGTAGGTCCAAATCTGAGGCAGTGAACCCTGGAATCTTTCTTCATCTCGGGACTGTGACTCAGTTTTTATAGGCTTTGGTCTCAGTCACACTTATCCAAGGAAGAGGCAAGGATGGCTACAGTCACTGTAGGCTCCCATGTCACTAGTTCAGAAACCAAAGGGGACAGATTGTGCTTTTCCCCTCTAGTCCAGCCACTGTGCTGACGTAGGAACTGTGGGTTTTCTAAAGAATCAGGGGCTGGTCTGATGACAGTGCTCATGTGGCCACATGGGAACAGGCAGCTTAGAACATTTGAAACTCATAACCTAGACTGGAGAAGATTGGTTTCCCAAAGGAGAATTAATAAAAACTGAGATGATAGGAAGGGAGAGAAATGATGAGAAGGTTAAACAATAGATTTCTACTACAGTATCCTTGAGTGCTGGGAAGTAAGAGAAAAATCAATTATCTTTCCTTCATTTATTATTTGCTGATAATCTATAAACCACTAAAAGATGTAAAATCAAAGAAGACAAGAGCAAAAACAGGGGCTACAACATAGAAGCATCTACTATGTGAAGTGGATAAGGGTGAAACAGATATATGAAAAATTATAATTAGGAAGGAAAATGATAAATGTAGTGATGTAGGCATAAATATAGAGCCTATAAAGAGCATTAGTGATCACAGCAACTAAGAACACAGTGTAGAAGGACTCTGACATTCTCAGCTTACATCAGCAAGCTGAGCTCCTCAAACTTTCAGGTGCATGCCATGTCAGTCATCTGGGGATTTTGCTAAAATGTGGGTTCTGATTCACAGAGATGGCAGGGGAGCTGAGACTCTGCATTTCTAACAAGCTTCCCAATGGCTTTGCTGCTGCTTCAGGGACCTTGCCTAGAGCAGAAAGGCAGCAGAGGGTTAGGTCACTGCACAGTTTGTAGCCATCTCCTGCTCTTAAAGAAGAGGGGTGAGCAGCTGTCTTCCCGCGTGGTTCAGATAGCAGGACGATAACATTCTAGTGCCACAAAAGATACGAGAAAGCTTGTGGGAGGGGTCTCTTCTAAATGACTCGACTTATGGGGCAGGCTGTATGACCCTGGAATGCTAATATTGGCAGTTTCTCTTTGTGCTGCTCCAGCGTTTGCAAAAGCACATTCTGCTGCTAAATGAGTTATACACAGTGAGATAATCACAGGCCTACACTGCCAGCAGGCAGCTCCCACTGGAACGAGATTGGAGAGAGAAAGAATATTAAAAAGTAGCCAAACTGCAGAATAATATATAACCAGAAATATTTTCAAAATGGGCTATAAAAGGATGTTTTGGAAAGTTAATTTTTAAATGTATGCTCCGACGGTGTTGGACAGACTCCCTAGATGACTGAGAATGCTATCTCTTTTCCTGCTTCTGTTCTCCCCCAGGCTGTATTAGGAAAATATTGATTTGTCTCTTAGGTTTGTTAAGCAGCAGGTTCAACAACAAGTTTTAACTTGCTGACTTGAATTTTCATAGCATGATCATAACCAAACACAGTATAGCAAGGAACATAATTGTATTCTAAATTGGCTCTTTCTGTTACATTAGAAGAATAAATTGTGGTTCTCCTTGAAATATTTGAAGGCCAAATGTTCAAATACAGAACTAAAATGATTAATAAAATAAAAATTATAAAGAAGTACACCCTGGGAATTCAGGACTTAGCTTTTATTCAGGAAGTCATTGATTATTTTGATTTCAAAGGCAGAAATCAGAATTTATGACATAGACCAATAAATATAGAATTGTTTAATAAAACTTTATGTTGATTTCTGTAGTAATTCATAGGTTATGAAAGGAATTGAAGGCATGTACAAGCACTAAATTAACTGTTTTTCACTTTTCACCTTACTCAAATGATAAACATAATGCAGCTGGTTAAATAAACATTACATGGTTCAAATAAATGAACAAACATGAAAACAAGCAAGCAAACAAGCAACCAAGCAACAGATATGCTCAGCCGTAGTTCACCTGACCTGCTCTTGGTCTCCCTACCTTTTAAGGAGTGTATGGGAGAGGTGGGGGTGGAGAGGGAGGTTGTTTCATGTGTTGTCACTTCATTCTGCTTACTTGTCTATCTGTCCTTGGCACTAGAGTGTAGTGAGGAGTCAGAGTGACTGTGAGGAAAGTTATTTTGCACAACTCAAAGGCTTAAATTTCAAGTGCTAAGCTTTTGCATCTGATGGGCTGATACCGATGGGCTCATCTCTCTTCCATTTGATTTTTCTCACTCAATGGAAATAAAATTGCAAAGCTCTCTCAGTATTTATATTCCACAAATATAATTTGCAAATCTAGTTAAGAAAATGACGTGGCATCTGGCCTTTGTAAATAGACAAGTTATGTTCCTTAAGGAGATCTGTCCTGACCACCCTATTTAATGTCATATGGAACCATCTTCCTTATTTCACTGCTATCTTGATTTTCCTGATTTTGAGCTATTTTTCCATAGTATTTTTCATACTTTCTCATAATTTATCATTCATTCTGCTATTGACTAATGCTTTATTCTCTAATGTTACTTGGTGAAAGTAGGAAAGTTTTGTTCATCCAAATACTTAGACCAGTTCTTGGCCCTTAGTAGGTCTTCAACAATAGAAGGAATGAATAATTTGTGTATGTGCCTGTTTAGAATAAGTTCATTTTCATTGCTTAGACTAGGTTGAGATTAAAATAGGAATACAATATCTGAATATTAAGTGTAGTATATTTTTTCTGCAGCTGATAAATTTCTGTTGCTATGATGGAAAAAACTTGATTATAGCCTCCATGAATTCATTTAACAATAGCAAAAAATTTCATTCCCATGTGGATCAACTTTTTCCAAATTCATTTAAACCAGGGCTCCTCATCCTTGGCATCAGTGACATTTTGGACTGGATAATTCCTTGTTGTGGGGATAGTCTTGTGCCTTGTGAGGTGTTTAGCAACATGTTTGGCCTTAACCTAATAGTGACCAGTGTCATTCTCCTTCTCCTAGTAATTACAATGGAAAACTTCTCCAAACTAAGTCATAATGACTTAGTTAAACCAATCAATTTAATTTGAACAGACTCATCAGCTTCCAAAGGTTTATCTTTAATCATTAAAGACAGAATAGCTGCCTTTTATCAAGCATTGAAATCATAAGTAGAAAATGGACCACTGAAGTGCATAGTTTAATCTTAGAAACACAAGACAAAAAGGATTTTTCAGGTATGCTGAAGATTAGAGACTTTTATATGGGGAGATTATTTTTGAGTATCTGATTCGGCCCAGTCTAATGACATGATACTTCAAAAGCAGAAGTCTTTGTAGGCTGTGGGAAGAGATGTAATCTCAGAGAGGCATCTGAGAAATGCATGACAAGGCAACACTTTGCTGCTGGCTTTGCAATGGAGCAAGGTGGGCTATGAGCCAAGGAATGTGACAGCCTCTACAAGCTGGGAGTGGCTTTTGGGTGACAGCCAGAAGAAAAATGGGGACTTGGTCTGACAACCACAAGGAACTGAATTCTGTCAACAGCACAGATGAGCAATCTTTCTTTGATAAACAGAAAGGAATACAATAAATGTGTGATCAACAATTAATTCTGTGGTAATTTGTTATGTCAGTGACAGGATTTATCATGCTGAGATATTTAAATATGTGGTTTTACCATCCTATATTGTAGGTGTCGTGGACTGAATTTTGTCCCTATCAATATACACATTCAACTCTTAACATCTGGTATCTCAGAGTAAGACTGAATTTGGAGATATCTTTAAAGAGATAACTAAGGTTCCTTGAGATAATTAGATGAGTCCTAACATCCAAAATGAGTAGGGTTATCATCTACTGGCCAAGGAAGAAGCTTTCAAAATGTGCCAGCCCTGTGGACTTCTGGCCTTTAAACTGTAGAAAAAAAATATTTCTACTGTTTATGTCATTGTATCAGTCAGTGTTGTTCTAGAGAAACAGATATAGCACAAGACATACATAAAAAATTACAAGATTGACTTACAACGGTCACTCACAGAGTTGGAAGTGGAACTGTGTCTATACACTGGAGACTGAAAGTTTCAGTCCAAGGTCTGGCGTTCACTGCAGTGACCATTCAAATCTGTATCAGGAAGCTGATGGGTCTGTGATGGAAGGTGAAAGGGTCTAAGTGGAAGACTAAACAGTCTATGCTGGATGGCTGAAACTGAAGGAGGCAGAAGCCAAAGGGTCTGCACTAAAAGTCATGAGGTGACGTGCAGGATAACGTTGAAGACTGGAGCTCCTCCAAAGAATAGAAACAATTCTGTCCTTCTGAATTTCCCCTTTATATTATCCGGGTGACTAGCCACCTTGCAGTGGGTCCTCTACACCTCAGGGTGTAGCATTACTAAGGTGATTTAATTAAGCTTCTACACTTCTCAGGTTGACACAGTCAGTCAACCACCATAGTTATCTAGCCTGAGGTATTTTATTTTGGCAGCTCCACTGAATTAATGCAATAGATGATGAAATAGACTCAGAGAACACAAATAATTTTCTCAAGGATTATAGCTAATATAGATGGGACTACTAGGGTGCCAAAAATCCATAAGGGAACCTTTTCACCTGGTGGTTCTCTTGTCTGAATCAAGAGTACAAGTGGTCCAGAGCATTCTAACTATTGTCAATTCAAGGGGAGAAAGTCTGAGATCTACCTTCAAATGCCTGGCATGAAATGTCATTATTTTTTCCCAAGATTATTTTGGGATCTAAAATAGACAATAAATGAAAATGCACATTGTACAAATGTCAGATGGTATTACTGAAGTGTTTTGTGGGAACAAGAAAAAAAAGGGTTTGCCATCAAAATCTTCTAGGCCTTCTGGGTGAGTTTATCAGATGTCTACTTTGGAATGAAAGAAACAACATACCAAGTATTCCTTAACTGAAGGGAGTAATAATGTACAAGAAATAGTATTTCCTTCTAAAAGCCAATTCACATATATTTTATTGTTTACAATTCCCAGTAGAGGCATTATTAAGTGTAACGATCAGAAATTCAGTGGGTAGAACATCAATGGCTTTTTAAAAAGTAAGATAAATAGTCAACTTTGATTTAGCCTATCAGATTTATTATCAAGTAAGAGTAAAAAAGCCCCAAACCATTAGAAAAGGTCTATGTGCTTGTAGTAAAGTTAACAAGACAGCTTTCCCACAGTATAGCAGGGGGCCCATGAGTCTGTGGCTCCGTGTAAATTTATTTTAGAGGAAGCATTTATTTAGGTTTGAAACTCTGCAAGCTTCTCTTGCAATATCAACTTTGGCAAATGATAGTCTTTGTAAGAAAGATAACAGAATATGCTTGGAAAGATCTACCATTAAATTTGCTTTAACTGTGCTCTTTAGGAGGGAATGTTCAACTACACCCACCCTACCATCAAATTTCTGATGAGGGCAAATTTAGTATCAACATAGGGGTTTACAAGCCTTCTTGTATATAGTACCAAAATAATATTTCCCACTGATTTTGGCACAAGTAAACTGTATTTTCTAAAATATCCTCTCCTCCTTCCTTCCCTGGCTAGGGTACTTATTCATACTATAAGGCTTAGTTCAAATTTAACCTCCTTTGTGAACCCTTTTTATTTTCCCCAGACAATGTAAATTCCCTCTCTCAACCATAACACCTTACCCAGTGACTTGTAGCACCTTGTCCAGATCTCAAATATCCTGTTTATAACTTACGTAATAGTGATTTGCTTATCATTTGGTGCAATACAGATTAGAAAGGTTTCACTAGCAGGTCTAATTCAGTGCTTCCAGCACTGACTGAAACATAGCAGGGGGGGCCTAGGATAGTGTGCAGCAATAGCTGTGACTTATTTAGCAACTTTTATAAACCAAGAACTTGGTGTGATTTCATTTACACACAGCAGTACTGAGGGGTAGGTCTTTGTGTTCCCCATGTTAAGGATGAAGAAATCAAGGCCCAGACTAAGAAATTTTCCCAAGGTCATTTGGGAAGTGAGGATCAGGAAGGAAAGTCAAAGCAAGGTGGATGATACACGGTATGTGGAGGTGGGTGGGGGCCATTATAGGCCCAAAACAAAGATGGAAAAACAGGCATGATACCTTTTATACACCTACTAAGGCTTGCTATTGTGTATTAAATAAATGCTCACAATTCTTCCATTATTGTGAATTATAAATCCATGCTTTTGGTTATGTGACTTTGAAATATCTCTCATTAGAGTAGTCAGAGTATACTTTCCCATTGATTTTCAGATTGGTTACATTACTTGGTTGGGTAATGAGTTGTAGGTAGCAGGGAGAACAGGCCAACTCTGAGATACAACCCTAAGAGGCACTGTTCATTTCTGCTCATCTCTGACAGTTTATCATGAGAAGAACTGGCTCTGAGTAGTCACAATCCAAGGTAGATGAAAGGCATAGGGAGGAGATGTATCCTTTATGTTATATCTGAAGCTGAAATATTCCAGCTTCCTCACAGTATAGACCCAGAAGGGAGAAAAATAAGCCATTGGAGTTCTGGGATTATTTATCATAAGCCACTGAGGCTTTGGGATTGTTTGTTATCCAGAAAAATACTGATTCAGACACTCGGCTCCTAAAAGCCCTCTGTGATAACAGTTGCTAGCTCCTCTTCTCTCACCTAACCAAACAAAAGGGAAGGGATATGCAATTTACTTAGCAGACACAGGGTATAAACTCCAAAATGCACCCTTAGCTGGGCACATATATAAGCTGCCAATGAATTTTAAGATACTTTCCAAAGTACTACAAGTTTCTCCAAATGCTTTTCCAGTCTTTTCTCACCCACTTCCATTGCAGCTTTAATGATACTTCCACTTCCATCTTTTAAGCATGCTGTCTAATTCCAGCACCAGGAAATGCCTCAGAAGTACTGATCAAGGCTTCTTTTTATATTTTCTGACACTAAGTGTCTCTATGAAAATGCTATTTTTCTGCTTCCATGGCTCCTGGCATTTCCTACCATCTGATTGCACACTATGACTAAGTATGTAAATGTGTAAACTCCACATTTAAGCAGGTTTACAGTCCTTCCCTCACTAGAGCTCAGATGTTGATTGATTGAAGTCAGGGAGGAAATGGCCAGAGCACCAGACATCTCAGGTCCAGGTTTCCTCCTTTCTTGTTCTCTCTTCTCAATTCCTTTCTCTCCTGGTTGTTCATATCTTCCTGCTTCCTCATGGCTCCTAATTCTAGGTTATAATGAATTGTTTAAAAGAAATTTCATGTTTCGCCTTGAATCTTTTGGTACTTGTGTGCACCTTCACTGAGTCTTTGTAATGACTCATCAGGTTAGGAATTACTTATTTTGATCTTGTAGATAGACTGATTCTGCTCATTAAAGTTGTAAGTTGTAAGTCTTATTGCCTACATCTGGGTCACATTCTACTTTTACATCTATCACCTACAGGGGGTCATCCTGACTGGCATATACAAAGTTCGATCCACTCTGGAATTGAGAAGAAGGGTTCTCTAGCCACTTATGGTGGCAAAATTCTAAGGTGACCTCTGAGACTCCCAAATTCTTGTGAACAAATCATGTATAATCTCTTGCTCTTAAGTGTGGGTAGAATTTACAAATACAAAAGAATTGTCATTCTCTTGATTAGATGCTGTGATATGGCAAATAGTTATTATTTCAAATAAGACTGTCATAGCAATCTAGAGAGATACTTGAAGTGAGAGATTCTATAGCAGGGAGATTTTAAACTGCTAGCTTTGAAGATGGATGGGTCATGTGCAGGATTTAAGGGTGACCAACGGGAAGTGAGAGCAACTCTCAACAGCCAGTCCACAAACAAAAGGAACTAGATTCTTTTGACAATCTAGATGAATACGGAAGAAGATTTTTCCCTGGAACCTTTAGCCAGTGGACACCATGATCTTACTTTGTGAAGCCGTAAGAAGCAGACCACACCATGCTAGACTTCTCATACAGAACTGTGAGATAATCGATAGGCATTGTTTTGAGCCATTACTAGGTTATAATTTATCAGGAAGTAATAGAAAACTAGTACTAGTCATAAGAAATGGTGTTTTACTTTCAGTCTGAATGGGGCTGGAAGAGGACCAGGTGGTCAATATCACATCAAAGGCTCAGCCAAGACCTTGATTCAAGCTGTGAGACCTACCGCAGAGAACTGTTACGCTGTTCCCAGACTTCGGACCTTATAGAAACTGAGATGATGAATAGGTTTTGTTCTCAGTTTCTAAGTGGTAAATTGTTATAAAGCAATACAAAACTAATACTATCCCATCCCTCAGGCCCAGTCACCCTGGAAGTAGACAGCTGAAAATACAGAAATCTGCCAAAGTAAAGTAGGTAGTAGATGTCTGTCATACCATGAGTAATGGCAATATCTTACTAGCATGATTTTCTAGATTCACAAATACAAGTCAAATTAAATAAGAATATTATAACATAATTAAGGATTATGCAACTGAGAGTTTAAAAAATTTACTGATACATTTTAGATATATATAAGGGTAACATTCATTATATACAATTTGTACCTGTACATGATATATCTTGATTCTTTTTTTCCCATCTCTCTCCCCTCATCCTCTCCTGCAATCCTTATTTACAAGAGCTTTATTTCCAATTTTTCCTTCTATTCTCTTTTTTTGTATTGCCCTTCTTTCTTTTCCCCCTCCCACCTCCCTAGTTTCTCTTCCCATTTAAATATATTCTTCCTATTTCACAATATCTATTATACATTTTGGTCCTTGTTTACACTTTCGGTTTCTCACACTAGAGGAATTGTGTGGTATTTGAACATGTGTATCCAGTTTATTTCACTTAAGTGTATGGTCTCAAGGTGCATCCATTTAGCTAGAAATGTCTCCAGCTTATCCTGTATGGCAGAACAGTACATCATTGTATAAAAACCTCCAGTCTTCTTTATCCATTCATCAGTTGATGGACATTTGAGTTATTTCCAAGATTTAGCTATTAAAACTGTGAGGCTATAAACATGGGTGTGCAATATCACCATGATATGATATTTTTAATTCTTTTGGGAAGATACCAAGAAAGGGAATAGCTGGGTTGAATGGAACTTCTGGTTTTAGTTTTTTTTTAAGAATTGATTTTCACAGTGGTTGCACCAGTCTACACTCCCACCAATAGTGGAGAAAAGTTCCTTTCTTCCGCACAACCTCATCAGCATTTGTCACTGGTTGATTTCTTGGGAATAGCCTTTTTTTTTTTTTCCGGAAGTGAGATGGAATCTCAGCATTGTTTTAAATTAATGTCTCTCAAATGACAAATGATTCTGAACATTTTTTCATGTTTATTTGCTCTTTCTACCTCTTTATCAGAGAAGCATCTATTCATTTCAAATGCCCATTTTTGGATTGGATCTTTAAATTTGAGAGTGAGTTGTTTTTTTTTTTTGAGTTCTTTATATAGTCTGCTCCTTTGAAGAACAGCTAGCAAAAAGTTTTTCCCCTTTTGTGGGCTGTCTCTTCACTACATTGGTGGTTTCTTTTGCTGTGCAGAAGTTTTTTGCTTTTTTTTTTTTTAAAATAAGGTGAGATTCCAGTTGTTTGTTTGTGGTATTTCTTGTGTGATTGGGGTGTTGTTCACGAAGTCTTTGCCTACATCTGTGTCTTCAAGACATATTATATGTTCCAGCAGATTTAGTGTTTCTGTTTTAATATTTAGATCTTTTATCCATTTCAATTTTAATTTAGTACATGGTGAGAGATATGGGTCTAGTTTTAGTCTTTGGCATGTGGAAAGTCAAAACTGAGAGTTATGAATGACAATTACTGTATCCAATTTGTTTTTATGTTTTCTTTTGTTTGTATACATCATTATGTGTCTTGCACATAATTTAATAATTATACAGACAGTTTAATAATTTTATATACTGTAGACATGAAGGGGCTTGATTAAAAAAATAGACCACTGCAGAGCCCCAATCTTTATAATCACTGATGCAGTTACAGGAAATCTAGTTAAACACATAGAAATGATAGTTTTTTTTAAACTGGGATTTGTATGAAATCAAATTTTGCAGTTGTACAATTAATGCAACCTTCTAGTGTGTTCCAATTTAATACCACATTTAAATGTGCACATTGATTTTATTGCAGTTTTAAAATACATGAATATATATATATATATATATATATATGAAAATAAAATTTAAATTCAGGCTTTGTAGAATACTAAAGCATCTTTATAGACCCAGGGTTCCAAAGAAAATCACCTGAAAACTCTTGCTGTCACCCTGTGACTCCATGGTGACAAGTACTAGAATATCACTGCAGCTGACCCTTCTCTAGGAGAAAGTCAAAGCAGTTGCTTAACAAATAAACCTACAGACTCATATTAAACTGCTGTGATGCTAAAATCTCAGTGGAAGGAACAGTCTTAGTATCGCAAGTGAGCATTTCTTACTCACATCAACCTTATCTGAGATTGACATTGTCTCATAGTGGGAAGGCCAAGCAGTGATTTCTTGGACTTCAGTTCCACCTGTTGTGGGTTATGCAGTACTGAGATGCACTTGGAATGAAGTAGATAATGGGATCTTCTTTGGCTGTGTAGTTCATCTGACCTCACCACACAGGGCAACTAGATGGAAGCAATTTGCTCCATTATACCCCAGTGACTGAACTGCAAAAACGAAGTATGTGGTGTGAATAGCTATACCAAGTAGTCTAAACAAATACTTTCATAGCTCCAGCACCAGGCAGATTTCATAATAAAGAATTATAAAAAGGTTTCTAGGAAGACATCACAGTTATAAAAATATATGCACCTAGTAGCTGAGTTCTAACATACATTAAACAAACACTGACCAAATTGAAATAAATATTCAACAGTAATAGCTGAAGACTTAAATTCCCCACTCAAAATAATTGATAGATCCATTATAAAAGCTATGTTTAGAGGGTATAGGCCATAACTAAAGATTGCTAAACTACTAGCTCAAGTTTGATTTGCACTAGCCCAGCTTTTTTTTTTATTTAAAGAGAAAAAAAACAGAAAAAAGGGAAGTAATAATACAAAATTCCAAAATAAAATAAACTAAACACTAAGAAATCATTAGTTGACAAGTTACATACTGTCATCTTAGAAATGGTTGTTGAAGTTACAGAATTAAAACACACAAAGTGGACATTCAAACTGTGAGTCTGCAAACAGTTCTGCTCAATGATCCAACAAAAACTTAGTAATATGGTTATCAATCGTACACACTTAAACATACATGCAGTTATATCCTTTAGAGTACTTTATTTCTTCTCTTTTTTACAATAGAAATTACACATTTTGGGTTTTATTGTTCCTACATTTCTTATTACTTTTTTTTTTGATAAACTGCATATTGTCCTCTTAGAAATAATTGTTCAAGTTACAAAATTAAAGCACACAAAGTGGACATTCAAACAGTGAGACTGAAAACGGTTCTGTTCAATGATCCAACAAAAACTCAGTAACATGGTTATAAATCCTACACACTTAAACATATATGCTGTTATACCCTTTAGAGCACTGTCTTTTCCTCTCTTTTTTATAATAGCAATTACACATTTTGGGTTTTATTACTCCTACATTTCTTATTACTATTTACACTAGAGACACAATGTGATATTTATAGATATGATTCTTATTTATTTCATTTATGAGAATAGGTTCAAGTTGCCTCCATTTCAATATGAAGGCCTCAAGACCATTCTTTTTTATAGCTGAATAATATTCCATTGTATAAAAATGCCACATCATCCACTCTGTGGTTGATGGTCATCTTGATTGTTTCCAAGATTTAGCTACTACAAATTGTGCTGCTATGAACATGGGTGCACATATATCACTGTTATATGACCCTTTCAGGTTTTCTAGGAAAATACCCAAAGGGGATTAGCTGGATTGAACAGAACTTCCAATCCTAGTCTTCTGAGAATTCTCCATACTGATTTCCATAGTGGCTGCACCAGTCTGCACTCCCACCAACAGTGGAGCAGTGTTCCTTTTTCCCCGCAGCCTCACCAACATTTGTTAGAAGTTGTTTTCTTGATGGCAGCTATTCTTTCCAGAGTGAGATTAAATCTCAGTGCTGTTTTAATTTCAATTTCTCGAATGAGCAGTGATAGTGAACATTTCTTCATGTATTTATTTTCCATTTGTATATCTTTCTCTGAGAACTGTGTGTTCATCTCAGATGCCCATTTTTGGAGAGGGTCTTTGAATTTGGGGGGCTTGATGTTTTTCAATTCTTTATATGCTCTTGACATAAGTCCTTTGTCTGAAGGGTTGTTGGCTAAAATTCTTTCCCATTCTAGGGGTTTTATTTTCACTCTGTTGATGATTTCTTTTAAAGTGCAGAAACTTTTCAATAATATGAGATCCCATTTGTTGATTCTTTGAAGTGTTTCCCATGAAATTTGTGTTTTGCTCACAAATTCTCTGCCTATCCCTATGTCTCCAAGACTTCTACCTACCTTGTCATCCAGTAGACTTAGTGTTTCTGTTTTAATATTTAGGTCTTTGATCGATTTAGACTTTAGTTTTGTGCATGGTGATAGGCATGGATCTAGTTTCAGTCTTTGGCACATGAAGAGCCAATTTTTCCAACACTGTCTATTAAAGAGGCTATCCTTCCAGTGAACATGTTTAGCCCCTTTGTCAATTATCAGGTGACTGAGTGTCTTTATAGTGGTGTTTGCATCTTCTAATCTGTTCCATTGATCCTCAAGTCTATTTCTTTGCCAGCACCAGGCTGATACTGTGGCTTAGTAGTATAGTTTCAAGTCAAGAATTGAGATGCCTCCTGTCTTGCCTTCGTTGCCCAGAATTGCCTTTGCTATTTTAGGTTTCTTCTGTTTCCAAATGAATTTTAGGAATGTTTTCTCTAGATCTGTGAGGTATGTCAATGGTATTTTGATTGGGATTGCATTAAATCTGTATAACAGTTTTGGGATAATCACCATTTTCACAGTGTTGGTTCTTCCTAGTCAAGAGCAAGGAATATCCTTCCATTTTCTAATATCCTCTCCAATCTCCTTTTTTAAAGCATAGTATAATTTTCATCATATAGGCCTTTTACATTCTTAGGTTGATTCCTAAGTATTTCATTTTTTTAGATGCTATTGTGAAGGGTGATATTTCCATTATTTCTCTCTCAGTGAATTTGTTGTTTGTGTACAGGAATGCTATTGATTTTTGAGTATTGACTTTGTATCCAGCTACCCTGCTGAATTTATTTATTGCTTCTAAAAGTATTTTAATGGAGTTTTTTGGGTCTTCTATATAGAGTATCATGTCATCTGCAAATAGTGATACTTTAACTTTTTCCATTCCTATCTTTATTCCTTTTATTTCTCTCTCTTGTCTAATTGCCCTGACTAGTGTTTCCAGAACTATATTGAACAGGAGTGGTGATAGCAGAAACCTTGTTTTCTTCTTGATTTTAAAGTGAAAGCTTTCAGTTTTTGTCCATTTAGAATAATGTTGGCTGTTGGTTTGTGATAGATGACCTTTATAAGATTGAGGTAGACACTGTGTATTCTGAGTTTTTGAAGGGTTTTTATCATGAACATGTGTTGGACTTTATCAAAAACTTTTTCCACATATATTGAGATAACAATGTGGTTTTTGTTTTTGGCTCTATGATTCGGTGTATTACATTTATTGATTTGCGTATGTTAAACCATCCCTGTATTCCTGGAATGAATCCCACTTGGTCGTGAAGTATAATCTTCTTGATGATTTGCTGCATTCTATTTGTCAGTATTTTATTGAGACTCTTTGCATCAATGTTCCTTAGTGAGATTGGCCTATAGTTCTCCTTTTTTGTTGGGTCTTTCTCTGGTTTTGGTATGAGAGTGATACTTGCCTCCAGGAATGCTTTAGGAAGGATTGCTTTCTTTTCAATTTCATTGAAGTGTTTAAGGAGTATTGGCATCAAATCTCTAAATTTCTTGTAGAATTCAGCTGTGAATCCATCAGAACCTGGGCTTTACTTTGTTGGTAAGTTTTTAATTATGTTTTCTATTTCAATAGCTGATATTGTAGCCCAGCTTCTTGATCTCTCTATAGATCTAATTTCTTAGCTTATTAACTTAGATTAGGTTTCATGTACCTGCTGGCAATACATGTATGGATTTTAGGGACTTCATAATCCCATAAATCACATGTAAATTTTATGAGTGAACACACTTTGGAAAATTATATTCATAGCTTTCCTTTGTCAGTTTTATATTCCTTTGAAGATACACTATGAACCAGGTAGCAGACTATAAGGGTTTTTTTGTTTGTTTGTTGTTTTGGTACTGAGAATTGAACTTACAACCTTGGGCTTGCCAAGCAGGTGCCTGTGCTGCTGAGCTAAATCCCCAGCCCTGGCCTATAAGTATTGATAGCCATGAATGAGACAGAACAAGATAGTCAGAAAAAATAAAAAAGTGAGATGACTTCAAGTACTGATGCATGGAAATAACTAAAACAAAGTAATGTGATAGGCAGTGGACTTAGGGCTCACTAATTTACCTAGAGGAGTCAAAAAAAACTTCTCTTGGGTGACATTTGGAGGATGAAACAGAGAAAAAGTACTAATGTATTAAGGATTTGAGCAAACATTTTATGTTTAAAGGGCTAAATGAGGACCAGAGAGGCAGGAGCAGAATAACTGACAGAGAAAGTAGGGAGAGATGATTTTGGAGTAGGCAGGGGTCAGGTCATGAAGGACCTTTCAGGTGATACTGAAGAATTTAGATGATGGTAAACCAATGATAAGCCATTGGAAGGTTTTAAGCAGGGATTTATTCTGATTTCTTTGTGAAGAATGAAATATCAGCTAGGAACTAATTTCCATGATCCAGGCAAGAGATAATAGTGTCTTGGAAAAAAGAGATTCTAAAGATTTAAAAATCTCTAAGGGTCACAGCCCTTTAAAATGAGAATGAACCGCTCTGAATGTCATTAGAAAGCAAATTACATCAGCTCAAGCCAGACGGAACAGCAGTTCATGTCTTTCATTATTTCTTCACTGTGTCTTTAAGCTATAATTTAGAAAAGAGCAGCACTGCTTAGGGATGAACTATTCAAGATAATTTCTCAAGATGATTATTCAATGTCTTAGCATTGTTTTCTTAAGCATCTATCCTGTGGCTGTTTATCTCAATGGTGCACATTTTTTCCTGTTTGCTCTCTCCTTTCTTTCTTTCTTTCTTTCTTTCTTTCTTTCTTTCTTTCTTTCTTTCTTTCTTTCTTTCTTTTTCTTTCTTTCTCTCTTTCTTTCTTTGTTTCTTCTTTCTCTTTCTTTCTTCTTCTTTCTTTCTTCTCCTCCTCTTCCTCCTCCTCCTCCTCTTCTTCTTCCTTCCTTCCTTCCTTCCTTCCACCCTCCCTTTTTCCCTCCCCACCTCCCTTTCTCCCCTCTTTTTCCACTGCCTCTCTCACCCTCCTGTTTTTGTTATTTTCTTATTATTTCTTGGATATTATTCATTTAACTGCAAATTGTCTGAAAAAAGTGTTCTTTAGTTTTTAGAAGTTTAAGTGCTCATCAAATTTCTTTCTTTTTTTAAATGTACTTCTTATTGACCAGTCCATTAACTACATGGTTGGAGATTCTCTAGACTCAACGAAATCTGCTAAAGAGTTATGCCTTCTCTCCTGAGATCAATCTTATGTGATCAAATTGTTAGTCATGATACTTTGATAATGTAGGTGTTGGAATGAGAGGGTTTACCAAAAGCACAACATATACTATAAACAATAAGAATATTTAGGGTCTGTAGAGAGTCTAGAACTATAGATTATAGGCTATATATCTGTATAATTTTCAGCTGCACTGCTGTCTAGTCTCTGCAGCTCCATCTTTAATGTAAGGATAATAGGTTAAAGATGATCATACAGAAGCTGAGAGTAGAATAGTGTCCTAGGGGCCAGCAAGGGAGGTGAAGGGCGGCTAGTGAAGAGTGCCAAGATGAGGAGCAGGAAAAATTGTTCTCATATTATATAACACATAGCACAACCATGTGTAAAATAATTAATTATACACCTCAAAATAAATGCTTGAAGGTTACAAACACATATAAATGATATTTGAGATGAAAATATCAATATTCCTAATTAGTTCATTATACAGTATATATGTATCAAATTGTAATACTGTACCACATAAATAAGTACAAATATTGTATCAACTAAAATATAATAGAATAGTAAAAAAGTATTGCATACTTTCCATATGCCTGGCCTTATTTAGGCACATTACATGGACTATTATCATATTTATAAGAAATCTATGAGGTAGATATTATTGTTACGAACTGGAAAAGTGAAGCATGGAGAGATTAAATGGTAAAAAAATTACAGGTTTCAGGGCCATCATGTCATATATTGCAGGGAATTTAGAGTATTTTTATGGTACGATTTTTTTTCTTGTGCATTTTTTGAGAAAGTTTTTGTTTACTTTTCTACATTAGAGGCTCAATCATAAATTAGATTTGCTTTACATCATTTTGCATGTAGTTTCACAGAAAGCATTTTGGTTACATGAGCACAGTGTATCTTTACAAGTACTCAAGATGCTTCCTGTTAGTTTCTTTAGTGATGTTTATAATATTTATGATATTATTTTCACAGAAATGATGTGTTGAATAAACATGATTTTGGACTGCAGACTTACTGTACTCTTTGTATGATATTTCCAATACTTATATAAAGCTAGTAGTTCAGAAGAACATTTTGCTCGTGTTACTAAAATTATACTCTGTTGAAGAAGTAACTCATGACTAATGTACAAAGGGATAATTTGTAAGTCATCTGGACAATATGCTGCTATTTAATTTGCATTTTTTCCACTGTTCAATTTAGGCAAGAATACTGTGTGAAGTGGCTTAAAAATCATCTTTGAGTTCATTTAATCAGTAACACATCCAGCACTTTTCAAACCCACTTACTACTATTTACACTTGAGATATCTATCTGTAAGAGGGCTGGATAGTTATTAGTAGGCCATTCATTTTGCAGATTGTTAAAAAATGAGGTGCTAAAACCAGAAATTTAGTCTTTTGCAATCATATATTTTCTCTAAAATTTTGACTGATGTGCCTTACTCTTGTACAATTTGGGAATCTTTCTTAGAGGTGGTTGTGAGTATCAGGGGTTATAAAAAGGCAGTCAAGCCCATAGATCCTGTAAGACCCCAAAACTTGCACTTTATTTTACAAAATTTTAATATGCATATAGGGCATTTCTGCTGCACTTTATCCTACTTCCAGATTCCCTATTTTTTTTGTTTGTTTTTGTTTTTTTGACCCAGTTAATGACTAGGTCTCTAAATTGCATTCAGGAATCACATTTGGTTTAAGGAAGGTGATTTCTTAACTTTCTTTTTGTTAAAGATGTAGATGTAGTGGTTTTATTTTTTGATCAGCCTAAAAAGTGGGGGCACATTTTGTTATTTTTCAAGACTCAGTCACATTTAATGAGGACTCAGTCATATTTGTTTCCTGAGTATAATCAAAACATTGGAGAATTTAGAAGTTAGCTGTGAGAGTTAGAATCCTCCTAAGAACAATAAAGATTTGGGCACTGAATGTGGGTTTAGGCATACTTGTCTATGAATATTAAAAAATATTTATACAACTTTGGACTTGATATGTGAATTTTTAAGTGCTGTGTGTCTGGGAGAAGGGCTTAGGGTAGATGCTGTTGATTGTTTTCTGTGTGATACTTAACATACCTCTAAAAATCATTGTCATTTCCATGTAAGCTCCAAATCTGGATAAAAACTCTAAGACATTCCAAATATGCACTGTCCTGCCACAAAGTGTCTATTGAACACTTGAATGATGGCTAGTCCTAATTGAGATATTATGTTAATATAAAATACATATATCCCTTACTTAATAAGAAAAAATAGAACATAGAATACCAAAATATTTTTAAATTGGTTACATGCTGAAATGAAAATATTTTGGATATATTGGGTTGAAAATATTCTATGAAAATTAATCCTATACATCTATCCTTTCTGTTTTAGAGGGAAAAACGAACAAACAAAAAAGAGACAAATAACAATAACAAAGAGCCCAAAACAATAACAAAATAGGCTTTCAAAACAAGGTGGTAGGAAAATAACTAAGGTTATCATTTTGCATAGTTGTCTTCAAAAGAGTTACTCAGATTACCAAGTATAAACAAGCAAAATCGATCTAATCTTATGAATGATAACTGTTTTGTTCCAAGAACTAATAGAATTAGTAGTACAATCAGAACTTATAAAGAATTTATAAGAATTGATTTTGTTATGTATGATAGTATGAATAGCTATTTTTAAGAAAACAAGACATTATGGTAGCCATTGCTGATTTTCTGTCATCTTGATTTTAAGTCCAATAATGCTTTTATTCTTTGTTTTGATTGGTTTTAGTATGTTTTCTATTATTTGATTTCAATATGTGTGAAGGTATGGACAGATATTCTGAAGAGAACAAGAGACATTATGGTAACCAGTGTTGATTTTCCTACTGTCTAGTTTTGAAGGCCAGTAATGCTTTCATTCTTTTGTTTTGATAGGTTTTACACTGTTTTGTTTTGTTTGAATTCATTGTGTGTGAAGATATGGACAACTATTTCGGGCAGTACAGGAGACATTGTGGTAGCCACTGTTGATTTCCTGTTGTCTTGTTTTGAAATCCTGTATTGCTTGCATTGTTTTGTTCTGATCTGCTTTGTTCTGTTCTGTTTTGTTTTATTCTCTTTAAAATAAAAAATGAAAATTATTAAAAAATTGATCTTGTTTGTTTTTTAACTTTTTAGATATGGCTTACATTTGTGACTTGTATTATATTTATATTGGGTATAATTGTTCTAGGAAATGAATAAAAACTATTATAACCTATTATAAATTAATGTTTAACACATTATAATTGAGAAACATTTACTTTTACTGGTCTTGGGCGGATCAAGGATATTTGTCATATACCAGTTAAAATTAAAATGCCAATAAGTTGTCATTGAATCTGGGCACTTATTTTTACTTGAGTTCATTCATTCATCTTCAATACATAAGCTTAAAAAGAATCACCCAAAATAGACTTGGTTGTACATGTTCTGGTAGCTGAAATAGTCTCATTGTTTTTCATGTATTATGGTTGAGAAGCAGGAGCTGCACAGTTTGTTTTGACAGCTAGGAATGCAAGAGACATTATTGTTTAGATTTAACATTCCATCTGCTGCATTTTGCAAAGTAGAAGAATTGAGACTCAGTGAAGAGGAACGTGACTGAATGGAGTGGTGGTGGTTCTGTTTTATTCTGCATGCTGCTTTTTTTATTTTTAACTTATGAGCCAAAGAAAAGACATAACATCACTGTGTGCTAGCCATCTTGCCAAGTGTAACAGATGAACTTCCTTTTATTGAGTATCACTCAGTCTTAGGCAGCCAAATTACTCACTGCCCTGCCAGAACTGTGGAGAGAAGGCATCTCTGCAAAGTAGTATATTCCATTTCTGACCCAAAAGGACCTGCTTTCTGTGGACTACTAGATCAAGTCAAAAGCAGAGTTTGCTTCTTGGACAGAGTTGAATACATTTCTGATTGTCAGTTCTTTAAGTTATGTAGGTGGGAAGATCCTAGGGTAGGGTTGAAAAGCATGTATTTCTCTTGCTGACATTTCAGCAAACATTAAGTCAACATTCAGGCATTCAGTGGCAATTTTATGAGTGACAGTTTTATGAGTAAGTAACTGGGATTTATACAATTATTTTTGTAAACTGGCTATATTGAAACACACTAAATGAAGTATTGTGACAGAGACATTAACTGTCCTACAAACTTTCCAACTCTCTTCTGAGTTGTGTTTTGTTTTATGGTTATTTCAGTGGAATACAGAAGGAAGTCAGTATTTTAAGTTAGTGACTGTGCTTTCTACCTGTGTTCTTTCTTCTGTAGGCTGGAAAGACAATGAGTTAGTTGACCTTAGAAATAATAAATGTAGAGTTTCTATCAGCCTAAGTTCCTAAGTAGCCACATGGAGGAGAGGAACCTGCCAGTTGGCTTGTTTTGTGAGAGAGAAGTAAACTTCTACATATTTGAACCATTGCATTTTTGGACTTATTTACTACAGATGTTTGTCTTACCCTGACTAATACAAACCCTATGATTTGTCATACTGTTATATATCTGATGGAAAAATAAGAAAATACCACATGTCAAAATATGCTTATTGAGATAATTTTCTTTTCTCTCAAGACATATGCTTATCAGCAATGATCTTATTTCTCTTTCATTTCATTGAAACTGGCTGTAGACATTAATCATAGAGGTGGAGGAGTCTGATTGGGAAGGGGTTATCTAGTCAAAATCCTTTGTTTAACAGATGAAGAAAAATCCATGATTTGCCTACCTGATGTGTCATGGCTAGGAAGTTGGAAGAATTGGAACAGAATTCAAATTTCCCATTTCTTGTTACAGTAATTTTTCAATATATCATCTAGGTTGAGGCAGGAGGATCACTGTGAGTTTGAGGCCAACCTGGCTGCCAAGTGATTCAAGGCCAACCTGAACTGCATAATGAAATCCTGTCCCCAAAAGAGTAAAAAATACATGTCATCTAGAAAATATAAATACTTTTCATCTAACCCAACAACTGACTTTTGGTAGTGACTGTCCATATCATTGTTTTCAAGAATATGAAGCTGCTTTCTGATCCACAGGAGAGAAAAAGAAGAATAGAAACAATTATTCATTCACTCACCAATTATGTATTAACCACTGAGACCTTACACCAAGATATGCAGGAAATATCTTGACAGTATTACAAGAATATGTTTTATTTATCATTAGAACAATGACAGTCTGAACTGAAAATTCTAGAAATGTCATCATTAACAAAATTAGCATTCTAGTGGAATGGAAAGATCATAGGACTGGGTCTTAGAAAATCTTAATTTTTGCCTTAGTTTAAAATTTTCAAAAATGATTTGAGCTTAACACAGTTCATTTAATATGCCAGAACTTTATGTACATATGCATATATGTACAATCATGTTGTAAAGCATGACTCTATTTCAAGTTCAAATTTTTATTGTTATATTAGTTTCATTGATAGCATTCACTATGTAGGGTTCTTTGCTCACATAAATATTTATACTTGTCATCTCTCTATCTATCTATAGCTATCTAATTTACCATAATCTCCAAGAGAATTATACAAGCAAATTCGTTGAAATATCCAAAGGGTAGTATTATGAATACTTATCATAGGAATCCACATCTGTATGGAGCTTTTATTTGCATTTTCACATTTGAGCTCCATAATCACTCTGTGAGACTGACAGAGCAAAGAGAATATCCTTTAGTTGGCTTAGATCTTTTCTGTCACATCACATGGTATGAACAAAGAGCTTCACATACAAGTAATAATCTGAGGCTTGGGAAGAATAAGTGACAAAACCTTGAATCACTTCAACAAGTGAAGAAACTGGTGCTTGATTTCTGAATCAAAGTGCATATTTTTCTAGATGGCACTTCCTTCACAATACCTTTGAATTCAAAACAATTGTTCTTTGCTTTGAAAAAATATTATGGGGGAGACTACTAATTGTGTTTTGAAGGTGATTCAGAGTGCAGGCATTTTGACTTTTACTTAGTAAAATTTTTGCTGCTGCTGTTGACATTGTAAGAGTCATTTGTGTTCCCTCTTCTGCTTTTTTGCCAGTGGAACCACACATTCTGCCATAGCTTATCAGTGATTTCTCTTGGTCTTAGTTGTCTGCTTGTTCATTCTTGGCCCAAAAGATGTTTCACTGGGTTTGGGTGGATCACTGCTATGGCATTTCAACTGTGCCTCAGTGTGGTCCTTGGATAGGAAACAACTAAGAATGCCTCATCAGTAAGAACAAGACACATCAAAGAACACTAGAGGATGTAACATTTGCATGGGGTCAAAGAAATCAGTTGTCAAAATGTGCTCACATGCTTGTCTCCTTTCTGGGTTCTGTTTTGATCAGGCAGTATTTAACAGGTAAACTGTTGGATTGTGTGGTGAGCTTTTACAACTGTGTCTTTTACTAACAGAAAATCTTCAGATTACATGGCAAACACTTATGAGTGGACACTGTCTCAGAGCAATTGGTTTGGAAAACTACTTTGAGGATTTTGTCATCTCTTATTCAAAGGGAAGTATCTGTCTTATTTGGTGTC
This sequence comes from Hydrochoerus hydrochaeris, assembly GCA_004027455.1. NCBI lineage: Eukaryota > Metazoa > Chordata > Mammalia > Rodentia > Hydrochaeridae > Hydrochoerus > Hydrochoerus hydrochaeris. Next base: position 60,503 of record PVLA01008807.1, on the reverse strand, counting down.
TTTGGTGAAATTTAGTGTTTGGTTTGAATATAGAAATGGGGCTCAGAGAGGAGCTAAAGATGTCCACTCAGTGAAAAACAAAATACAGAGCCTCCCAGGGAGAAACAACTCATATGCCAGAATAAAACATCCTGGAGAGATCCAGACAGAGGGAGAGGGATCCTCCCAAAACAGGAAGAAACTAAAATGAAAAAAGCTCATCAAACACACAGTCTTGAGGCTACAATTGGAACAGCTAAAATTAGCGGACATGGCGCTTTCTCTGCAACACGCTGAGCTGCCAAAGTGGTGCCTGCTGTGACTCACAGGAGGCACATCCACACTGAGGTTGGGGTTGGTGAGCCCAAAGGAGAATGGAGCCAGTGAAGACACTTCCATTAAACCATGGTCAGTGCTGGGAATAAGAACCCCCATGGGAAGGGTGCAACCAAATGGGCGACATATTGGCATCAGGCAGGAGGAGCCCGAACTAGGAAAAACAGTGATTTCAGTTGGTTGCTCCCTTCCCAGAGCAGATTCGTGGGATTTTCTTAGCCTGGGTCATGCCCTGACTGGGACCCAATCAGCCATCCCAAACTGATTCCCTACACCTAGCACACACTAACCTGGTGAAGGTCTCTGAAGTTTGACTGGCATGGGGGGGAAGGGCCAGCTTAAGCAGCCCCTGCTTACACCTCAGTGACAAGAGCAAACAGGAGAGGGCAGAAATCCCTTACCAGCGTGCTTCACAGGGGCCATAACCAACAAGGAAAGGGGCTGAGACCTCCACTATATACCTGTATGGAAGAAACCAAAAATATGACAAGAGAGAGAAACAAGAAAAATCCCCCAGCACAAAACCCTGAGAACATTGATCCAGGAGAGGGAAAAACAAAAGAGACTGAGGGCAGCAAACATGCAATATCAGACACGGCTTCAATGGACATTAAGAGATATCTTTGGGACCTTGTAGATGAGCTCAAAACTGAAATATTAAATCAGGTAAAGCAAGATATGAGTAGAGTAATAAAAGAAGTGTTAAGCACCTCTCAAGAAGACACAGACAGAAGAAGGGAGGAACACACAAAAAAGTAGAGAAACATTCTATAAAGAATATAAAGGAAATCTAGAATACATGAAGCAGATTCAAAGAGATTACCAGGAAATTAAAACTCCATTGAAAGCTGGCAAAACTGCTAAAAAGAAACTAAGGATAGACTATCAAAACTTGAAAACAATTTTGCAATGTGTGATCATGAAAGTAAAGATCTCTTAAAAATAGCAAGGAAACAGGCAGTAACAATACAAAGGCTAGAAGACAACAAGAGAATCCATAATTTAAGAATAAGAAATGTAAACCAACAAGCAGGAATCCAAACAGGCGAATTACAAAGGCTATTCATGGAAATTATTAAGGAAAACTTCCCAAGCATGGGAAAAGAAAATGATGTTTAGTTATGTGAGGCATACAGAACTGCAGCCACCTACAACCAAAGCAGATTTACACCCAGACATATAATAATCAAGATGCCAGAAATTCAATTTAAAAACAGAATATTAAAAGCCATCAGAGAAAGGAAACAGCTTACCTATAAAGGAAAGCCCATGAAGATCATGGCAGACTTCTCGACACAGACCATCAAGAAGAGCTTGGAGTGAAGTATTCCAAGCCCTGAAAGAAAATAACCTCCAGCCCAGATTGATGTATCCTGCAAAACTGTCAGTAGAAATTAATGGAGAAACAAGATGCTTCCATGACAAAGAGGAACTGGGGGAATTTGTGACCACCAACCCAACCCTACAGAGAATACTGAAGAACGTTCTAGAGAGAGAGAGAAAAAAATACCAGGATTTTACGAACAGTGGCAGAAAGGCTTCAATGAACATGGCAGGCCAGTAGAATGAAGGAGAAAAGTAGATAAACAAAGGAAGAAAAATAGCATAGCAGAAATGAGGCAGAGAAGGTTGACTATAATCCTAACATATATGGCCTAGAACACTAAAAAAAAAAAAAAAAGACAGAGTACATCAAGAGGTAGAGTCCATGGAGATGCTCTGTACAGGAACTATAATCAACCTGAGAGAGGGTTTATGGACCAAAAAATCAAATATGAGAAAATAATGCTCTATGTGACAGGGAGCCAGAGAGAAATAGGAGCAACTCAACCACCACCTGCAAATAAGTTGGAAAGACAGGATACTTACGTGCAGTAGAGAACTACTCAGCTATTACGAAGGAAGACCTTGAGGCTTTTGTAGGTAAAGTACAACTTGAGATCAAATTCAGGAGTGAGAAGGTTCAGAACCACTTAGGTAAAGAGCAGGTTGCGCCCCCCCAATCTAAAAACTGAAGGAGTTGGTGGGACTCAAAATGAGCAGCACCCTGTGGGAGTGAAAGCGAAGGAATAGCCTTAAAAAAAAAAAAGAAGACAGAGGATATTGTTAATAGTGTACCAGGATTTAAAGCCCACATTACTCACACCACTCTGTTTAGATGTATTATATTCTGTTCCAGTCATTCTACCTGTACTAGATTTGAGGGCACAGACAGTTATTCCAAAAATAGCAGGATATAGTATGGTAATCATCCTTAATTTCCTATTAACTTAATCTGAAGCTCTGTATAACCTACACTGTTTTACCATGACTGATCTTAATCAAATCTGGTTTGTTAGATTGCTGTTTTGTATTGATAGATTTTATTCAAAGCTGTTATGATTGATAGTATCAAGTCTGAGGGTATAAGCAACTACACTGAAGATGACAAGATTCACTAGGATACCCACTCTGGTTTGATTATTACCTGCCTTTGAAGTTTGATACTATCTACAATGTTTTATTTTTACTAATATTGTTATGTGCTGCTATATTCAATTATGCTGCTATGTTTAATTATGTCTGATGATATAGACAATTCTATTGAAGATAATAAGAAATAACACAGTAACTATTATAGGTCACCTTATACTGTGTTTTTATATGACTTTTTGGTTTCATGTTTTTAAAGAAATTTTGTCTTGATACATTTTGTTTTTCCCTCTAATACAGAAAGGATAGAAATACATGTAAAGACTCATGCATGCGTAGCTGTTTACAGTCTCACTGTTTGAATATCTACTTTGTATGCTTTAATTTTGTAACTTGAACAACTATTTCTAAGAGGACAATATGTAATTTATCAACTAGTGATTTCTTACTATTTATCTTTTTTTGAAATTCTGTATTGTTTCTACTCTTTTCATATTTTTTTTCTCTTTAAATAAATCTTTTAAAATAAAAAAAAGAAATGGGGCTAAATATGAGAGGGATGAATTTTTTTAATTTTAATTTTTATATTTAACCTGGTTAAAGAAATGTTATTAAATGGGTTGACCATATCGTCAGTGATTGTCTAGCCTGGGACCAGTTTTGCTAAATATTTTAGTTAGCAGTATAATTAAAAATGCATAAAGTTGTTCAGTGAATTTTGAATGTCACAAAAATTAGAATGGATAATACATTGTATAACAAACTATTCATGAAAAGCTGAATTAACAGTCTATAGTAATCACTTGAAATGAAAAACATACAATTTTTGAATTATGATTTAAAAAATAAAATCCGAGGTTGTGGATATAGCCTAGTGGTAGAGCACTTACCTAGCATGCATTAGGCCCTGGTTCCAGCTGCAGTATCTCTCTCTCTCTCTCTCTGTCTCTGTCTCTCTCTCTCTCACAGATCTTTTCTGAATATTCATAAAGAGGAAGACTGAGTTTATAAGCATTTTATATGCAAAATATTTCACTACAGATGTGGCTGCTGGGGAGGCCAAAGCTGTCTAAGGAGTGTGTTAGGAGAACTTGAAGCTGGATTTATAGAGATGATGATTTCATTATGAAGTTCTTCAGTGATTTCACTAGGAGCATTGTGTTTTATTTTTTAAAATAAGTACAGGTTTCCAGTAGATAATATATTTTTTTTATTTAGAGAAGAAAAGCAAAACAGAAAAAAGGGTAGAAATAATACAGAATTTAAAAAAAATAACAGCAAGAAATCACTAGTTGATAAATTGCATGCTGTTATGTTAGAAGTAGTTGGTCAAGTTACAAAATCAAAGCATAAAAATGAATAGATAATCGAACAATGACAGCACAAACTATTCTAACAAAAAATTAGTAGTATGGTTATCTATCTTGCACACTTAAACATACATGCAGTTAAATGTGTATACCTACAAGTTGTTCTTTCTCCAGGAGATAATATTGATATTACTTGTGGGAATTTGATGCAAATATATAACACATCTTAATTTCTTTTTTTCATCTACTTGCCTTTCCCTCCTTCCCTTCATCACTTTGTTCTCTTCCCATTTGAGAAAGATCTCCCTACTTTCTGTTATCTACCTTTTATTTTGCTCTTTATATTTTGGATTCTCATACAAGACAAACCATGTGATATTTAAGCTTTCATGTCAGATTTATTTCAAATAACCGACTCAGGGTACATCCATTTTCTTACAAAAAACTCAAGTTTATAGAAGAGTAATGTGTGTAAGTACCACATTTTCTTTATGCATTCATCTGGTAATGGACATAGAGACCTCTAAGACTTAGTTATTATGAATTGTGTCACTATAAACATGGGTACATATTTATTACTGTAGTATGATGTGTTTAACTATTTCAAGATGATGCCTAAAAGGGGAATAGCTGGGTCAAATGGAATTTCTAGTTTCAATTATTTTGAGGAATTGCCATATTAATTTCCATGGTGCTTGTACTAGTTTACATTTCCAGTAACAACGTAACAGGGTTCCTTTTTCCTACAGCTTCTTCAGCATTTGTTATTGTTTGATGTTTAATGATGGTCATTCTTTTTGGGCTAATATGGAATCTCAGTGTTGTTTTAATTTACATTTCTCTAGTGAGTAGTGACATTAAACATTTCTTCATGCATTTATGGACCATTTATATATTTTCTGGAAGTATCTATTCATTTCACATGCCTATTTTTTTTTTTTAGATCTTTATGTATTCTTGTCAATCTTCTGTCCATGGAATACTTGGAATTTTTTTACCATTCTGTGGATTGTCTCTTCACTCTGTTGATTGCTTTCTTTGCTGTGCATAAGATTTTCAATTTTATATGATTCTATTTGTTGATTCTCAGTGTTATTTCGGATGCTGTTAGGGTTCTGTTCAGAAAGTCCTTGACTATACCCAGGTCTTCAAGAGTTGCACTTATTTTATCTGGCAGGTTAAGTATTTCTGTTTTCACATTTAGATCTTTGGCCCATTTTGATTTTTGTTTAGTACGTGGTGAAGCTGTGTCAAGACTCTATCTTTGGTGTGTTTATAGCCAGTTTTTCTAGTACATTTATTAAAAAGGATATCTTTCCTCCAGAGAATTTTTTATATCCGTTAAAGATAAAATAGTTGAATGTACATAAATTATTTCTGCATACATTGTTCTGTTTTGATGTTACTCATGTTTGGTTTTTTTTGCTCATACCATGCTGTTTTATCACTGTATTTTTATAGTATACCTTCAAGTCCAGGATTGTGAGGCCTCCCACTTTTCTCTGTTAGTCAAGATTGCTTTTCCTATTCTGGAGCTCGCCTGGTTCCATATAAATTTTAGGATTGTTTTTTCCATCTCTATGAAGAATGCTACTGGTATTCTTATCAGAATTGTGTTAACTATATGTATCAATTGTGGAAGTGTGGCCTTTTTGTTACATTGGTTCTGCCCTGAAGAAGGGGATATCTGTCCATTTTCTCATGTATTCTACAATTTCACCTTCTTAATTAGGTTTATTCCTAAGTATTTAATTTTTCTTGGTATCATTGTAGTTTTTCTAATGTCTTTTTTGGTGGGTTTATTATTGGTGTACAAGAATGCTATTGAATTTTTGTGCTAATTTGGTATCCTGATAGATTGCTGAATTTGGTTATTAACCACTTAACAGCTTACCCCAACTGTCACTCTGGCAGGGTGCTTGTTTACATACTGATTTTCCCAAGCACTACTTAGGCAAGTATCATTTCAACCAGTTGATCCTTGATTGCATGAGATACATTCATAGGTCTATTTGTTTTATATTGACTATTTTTTGCATAGTTCAAAAAAAATTTAGATCTAGAGAATCCAGGGTGGGCCTGCAAGAGGGAATGTGATCCTCCCTCCATCTGGACCTTGGGGGCATGGGAGTGCAGGTGACCCCTTCCTCTATGCAGAGGACCCTGATGTGCCTTTGAGAGTACAGGTGAGCCCGCCCTCCATTTGGAGGACCTTGGCAGGACTGTGAGAATGCAGGTGACATCTATCTCCATCCACAGGCCCAGGGCTGGCCTGAGAGAGTGCTGATGACCCCAAACTTCATTCAGAGGACCCCAATGGGCCTGCAAGAGTGCCAGGGACCCTTCCTCCATCCAGAGGGCCCTGGTGGGCCTATGAGACCTCCAGTGATGTAGTAGGCCCCTGGCTGGTGCTCACATCATGGTCAGGGGCATCTGGCAGCCTGAAATAGTCTGAAGCAGCAATAACAATACCGCCAAGGGTTGGTTCACATCAATACTACTAGGCTAGTCAGCCTGGGAAGAATCCAGGACTCACCACCTGTCCCTGAAGGAGGAATTCAGGTTACCAGCTCCTCCCCTACACCATGGGCCAAGGCAAGCGGGTGAAAACTAGCCACAGAGTAGGACCCTGACTGAGACCCATACAATGGACAATCAAGACTAGCAAGATTAAAAGGACCAAAATACAAACTGAGAGGTGAAAATGACAAGACAGTAAGTCAAAATGCAATCTCAGAACTCCAACCCATCCAGAACAAAACAGGAGACATAAACATAGAAGATACTGGAAGACACACATCTGAAATTTCTGAAAAGCCAGCAAATGAAGTAAAGAAACAAATCCATGAGGATATAGTGAAAATCAGATTACAAATATTCTCTCAGGTAAAAAAAGAAATGGCAAACATAATGAAAGAATTGCTCAGAATAGCTAGAGAAGACATTGATTAAAAAATACAGAAACAGAGATCAGAGCATGGAGAGACTCAAGGCACAGCATAGAAAGGCAATTGGCCTGCTCTCTCGGTAAGCAACCCAAGCCTGAGCTAGGAGGAAAACCAGCAGCTCTAGAGCTCCAGCCATGGAGGGGCTCCGGGGACAGCACACAAAGGCAGTTTGCCTGCCCTCTCAGTAGGGACCTGTGGCCTGAGCTGGAAGGAGAACCAGCAGCCCCAGAGATCTGACCATGGAGGGACTCAGGGTGCAGCACACAAAAGCAGTTTGCCCGCCCTCTCAGTAAGTGCCCCTGGCATGAGGCAGGAGAAGAATCACTCAGCAGCTCCCATGAGCCTATCAGCATGGGCTGAGAATCAACTCCCCCCCATTACCAAGTGAGAGCCAGAGATCTGGACATCTCTTGAGAGGTTGACCATATGCAATGTAGTAAATAGGGGGGATTTCCTTCTACCATCTCTTTGAAGGCAAATATTGCTATCGTTGTTTTGTTTTGTTCTGATTAATGATATTGCTCTATTCAATGTTCTGTTTTGATAAGTTCTAGAATGTTCTGTATTTCCTTTGATCTGGCTATACCTGATTGAAAGAACAACTGTTGTGAAGATAATGGGATATACTGTGGTATCTATTACTGTTATGCCAGTAAGCTGTTGGCAGTTTCTGTACCAATTTCACTGCACTGTCTCAGTTGGCTTTGTTCCATCTTGTCCTGTTGTATTTTGCTACCTTCAAAATAATAAAAAATTAAAAATAAATAAATACATAATAAAAAGTAAATAACAACAAAACAGATCAATAAGGTACTGAGAAAGTTGAAACACGATATAAATAAACAGATAATGGACTGGAAAAGCAAAAGGAGGAAAAGAAAGTACTCTAAAGGATATAACTGCATGTATGTTTAAGTGTGTAGGATTGATAACCATGTTGCTAAGTTTTTGTTGGATCGTTGAACAGAACTGTTTTCAGCCTCACTGTTTGAATGTCCACTTTGTATGCTTTAATTTTGTAACTTGAACTAGAAGACAATATGTAATTTATCAACTAGTGATTTCTTACTGTTTATTTTTTTCTTTTTCTTTGAAATTCTGTATTGTTTCTTCCCTTTTTTTCTGTTTTGCTTTTTTTCTCTTTAAAAAAATAAAATAAAATTTAAAAACATACAGAAACATAGGAAAATGATAGAAACCTTGAATGAACATTATAGGAAAGAAATAAAATGCATTAAACAATTTCAAAGAGATATTCAGGAAATTAAAAATTCCACTAAATGCTGCCAAAACCACCTGAAAAAAATAGAAGATAAACTTTCAGACCTTGAAGATAGGGTCATGGCTAGTAATCAAAAAAGCAAAGTTCTCTTAAAAATAAGATACCACAAAATAACAATTTAACAGCTCCCCTGATATGCAAAGAAAAACAATATAAAAGAGATGTCAATGTAAAAGCAGGAGTCAACAAAAATGACATAGAAAACTATTTGCAGAAGTAATTTCAGAAAATTTCTCAAGCATGGGAACACAATGTAACATGCAAATAACTGAAGTATATGGAACTTCAAAGAGCTATAACCAAAGTAAATCTACACCCAGATATATAATATTCAAGATCCCAGAAATTCAGGACTAAAGCAGAATATTAAAAGCTGTTAGAGAAAAGAAACAAACCACATCTCAAGGAATGTCCATTAGAATCATGGTTGACTTCTTAACACAAATCCTCAAGTAATGAAGAGCTTGGAGGGAAGTATTTCAAGCCTAAAAAGAAAACACTTCCAACCCACATTGATGTACCCTGAAAAATTATCTTTCAAAATTAATGGAGAAATAAGATATTTCCATGACAAAGAACAACTGGAGAAATTCATGAAACACCAAACCACCACTACAAAGAGTACTAAAAGGTATTTTAGATGAAGATAAAAATGACCACAATTCACAGAAAAACAACAGAAAGAAACCACTAAGAAAGGCAAACAATTAAACAGAAGAAAAAAATAGGAAACACACAACAGGAAAATAACATGACAAAAATAAACCCATACATATCATTTATAACAATCAATGTAAATGGCCTCAATTCACCAATTGAAAGAAACAGATTAGCAGAATGGATCAAGAAACAAGATACAACAATGTGCTGTATAAAACCAACACATTTAACTCAAAAAGAAACTCAGACTGAAAGTAAAAGGATGGAAAACAGTCTTCCATGGACCAAGAACCCAGAAAAAAGCAGAGTAGCTATTCTGTTTTCAGACAATATCAACTTCAAACCAAAAATGATCAAAAGAGACAAAGAAAGTCATTATATGCTTGCTAGGGGAAAACTTTAAGAGGAAGAGATAACAATCATAAATACATATGGGAGCACCCCACTTTATAAGACAAATATTAATAGACATGAGAGATCAAATAAGCAATAGTACAATTGTAATGGGAGAAATTAATACCCCATTATCACAAAGAAATAGATCAACTAGGTGAAAGTCAGCAAAGAAATAATAGAAGTGAATCAAACTTGGCAAAAAATGGACTTAGTAGAGGTTTACAGTGTTCCACCCAACAACATCAGAATACATATTCTTCTCAGCTGTACATGGCACATTCTCTAAAAGAACATATATAAGACCATACAACATGCTTAGGTAAATGCAAAGGAAAAAAATTATCCCATGCCTGTCACCTGACCATAGTACAATGAATTTGGAAACAAAAGAAACTGAAAAACTCCATAAATACATGGCAATTAAATAACACCTTCCTGCACAACCAATGGGTCACACATAAAATTAAAAAGAAATTAAATAATATCTACAATTAAATGAACATGCAGATACAGTATACTGGAACAGTCAAAAAGGAAGGAAAACATAAAATATTTATGTACCTTCTGGACCAAACAATATGTAATTTGTTATTTATTCAAAATAAGGTGGTTTAAAAAGTCATTTGCAAGTTAGATTAAGTCTAATAGACCAAAAAATTGAAAGATACAGAATAGCAAAACACCAACCAGCATGTCTGTCATCAATGTCTTCACCATTACATTTAGTGAATAGACATTTTATAGAAATTACACTGCCTACATAAAAAAAGGGCAGGTCAACATGACAGTGAAAAGTGTGTTGTTCAAAGAAAGAGAATAACGCAAAAAGAATCCAGAAAGACACTAGAAACTATTGTTCAAACAGTAACATGTTGTGTATTGAATGTTTTAAGATATGCCATACATAGAAAAATTATTGAATAAATTTGATAAAATTATCATTTTAATATTTCATATTATCTTATAAAATTATGAAAAATATGTGACTCTTGTTGTCCTGTATTTAAATAATTGAACAGGTAAGTGGCTAATTTTAAGAATCCTGGTGGATTTTTTTGTGGTCCTTTTATGAAGAGGGTCATGTCATGATAATTTAACGATAATTTAACTTCTTCCTTTCCTACACATAGCTCTTTTATTTATTTTTCTTGCTTAATTCTTCTTATTAATGTTTCAAGCATTATGTTGAGCAGGAGTGCTGATAATGGAGATTTTTTTCTCATTCCTGATTTGTAGGGCAAAGGTTTCAATTTCCTCCATTTAGTATAATGTAAGTTGCAGTTTTGTTATAAATTATTTTTATCAGACTGAGATAACTATCTCCTTCAGTGTTTATATCATGAAACAAACTCCAGATTCTGTCAGATTCTTTCTGTGTCTATTGAGATGCATATGTGATTTTGCGCTTGATTTTGTTTATGAGGTATATTACACTTACTGATTTATTCTTGTCATTGCTTTTTTCCTACTGCTGATTCCCTGTTTTTCCTTTTATTTAACTACTCACCCTAACCTGAGTATTCACTCTTTTAGATGTTTGTCATTATTAACATCATTGTATCCTTCTAAAATATCCTCTAGAATTTTTTAGAGTGCTGATTTTATTTGTCATGAATTTCTTTAGGTGCTCTTTAACATGAAAGCATCTTATTTCTCCATCAGCTTTGAAAGATGGTTTTGCAGCATATATTAGCCTGTGTTGAAATTCATGTCTCTCTCTCTCTCCCCCTCTCTCTCTCCTTCCCTTCCCTTCCCTTCCCTTCCCTTCCCTTCCCTTCCCTTCCCTTCCCTTCTCCTTCCTTCCTTCCTTCCTTCCTTCCTTCCTTCCTTCCTTCCTTCTTCGGTCTTGGTTACTTTTCTCTCATCGCTGAGACAAAGTACTTGACAGCCAAAATTAGAGAAGGAAAGGTTTATTTCTCACAGTTTTTGGAGGTTTCAGTCCATACACAGCTGGCTCCAAGGCAGGGTGGCATGTCACAAGGGCAACATGGCAACTGCAAGTGACAAGAGCAAAAAGGGCAAAAGGGGAAAAGCACACCTCCTCCCCTCCCTTATATTATATGCTAGCTCCCAACCCCTGGGCTAGCGCAGCACTCACACTGCCAATTCCAGCACTAGACAATGACCCAATCACAAGTGCTAGATTCAGCTGTCTCCATGGCTCCATGAAGCTTAGGGGGTACATCCAGACACAAATTATAACTCCTCTTTCTTTCTTTCTTTCTTTCTTTCTTTCTTTCTTTCTTTCTTTCTTTCTTTCTTTTTCTTTCTTTCTTTCTTTCCTTCTTTCTTCTTTCTTTCTTTCTTTCTTTCTTTCTTTCTTTCTTTCTTTCTTTTTCTTTCTTCTTTTCTTTCTTTCTTTCTTTCTTTCTTTCTTTCTTTCTTTCTTTCTTTCTTCTTTCCTTTCTTTCTTTCTTTCTTTCTTTCTTTCTTTCTTTCTTTCTTTCTTCTTTCTTTTCTTTCTTCCTTTTTCTTCCTTTCTCTTTCTTCTTTGCCTTGAAACATTTCATTCAAGGTCTCCTGCCCTTTAAGGTTTGTATTGAGAATTCTAAGATTACCTTTATAAGTGATTTACTGCTTTTTTTCCTAACTGCTTTAAAGGTTCTGTTCTTGTGTTGGAGTTCTGAAATTTTGATTATAATGTGTCATAGAGAAGTTTTTTTTTGGGGGGGGGATTAGGGCTATTTGTAGTTCTGTATGTCTCACTTATTTCTATGTTAAATTCTTTCCCTTAATTAGGAAAGTTTCCTGCTATTATTTCAGTAGACATGTTTTTTTTTTAATGGCATTTGCACTGTCTTTTGCTTTTTCACTAATTCCAATGAGTCTTAGGTTAGTCAGTCAGTTTTCTTTGTGTCATCTATGAGTAATTGTGTCCATTTTTCATGTTCTTTTGTTGCGTTTAAGATATCTCTCATTAATTGGTCACTAACAATGGCCTTGTCCTCTAGTTTGATGCTTTGCCCTCACCCTGGTCACTTCTGCTGCCCATACTTTCAATAGAACTTTTAATCTATTGAACTTCTATTGGGAATCTTCCTATGGATTTTAATTCTTTTCTATCCTTGTCATTCATGTTTTGCCTAAGTCTTCTACCTTTTTTATGAGAGTTTGCTATAGATTTGTTTATCATTTGGTTTATTTGTTTACCTATATCACCTTTGGGCTTATCAAAGACCTTATTGATCTATTTTTCTTTCTCTTCTGGGATCATTTCAAATAGTGTGGGTATATGGTATCCTGAGAAAACTAACTAATAGCAACCACCAATTGTCACTTTGGCTATAGTAATAAAATCAACAATAATGGTATTAGGGACAAACTGGATATTGAAAAAAACCTCAAAACCAATAATGTGCCACTCAACAATAGAAAAGAGAACTACAGTTGTAGTCTAAACACTAAAACAAGCTGGATATTAACCTACTATTGTAGATCTAGAGTAAATACCTTTTAAGCTTTACTTCTAATAATGTAACAGTATTCAACAGTAGTATCATCAAGTTAACTTGCAACCTAGAGATTCATAAAACTTAGTAGTTATACTAGTAAGGCTAGAAGAGGTGGGGAACAAAAGAATGAAAAAAGTAAAATTTTAAAAATTAATGAATGGAATATGAGATGAAGGAGAAAAACTGGAGGTGAGTGTGCAGTTGAGGGGTATAAGGAAGCTAATAGTGTTAGAAAACAGTCACGGGAGAGAATGAACAAGATACAGAGCAAAATACAGAAAATAAAAGATAAGGCAGAGGAGAGAAAACTGTAAGGGGAGAAGAGAAAAAAAGAGAATAATGAAAATAAAATCTCTGAACAAATAAGAAAAGAGAGAAAAAAAATTCTCACCCCCAAAAGCAAATGAAAGAAAGAAAATAATATTTTTTAAAAGAAGACATTTTTATTTTAAAGAGAATAAAACATAACAAAACAAAATAGAACAAAGCAGATTAGAACAAAACAGTGCAAACAACACAGGATTTCAAAATGAAAATAATATTTTAAAATATAAAAATGTAAAAAGATAGAGATAAAGAAAAATTTCTCTGTGTTTTTGAATGAGTCACAGTATTTTTGTTTTGTTTTGTTTTGTTCTTGTTCTTGTTCTAGGATCAGCAGTCATGATTTTCTCTGCCCAGCTTCAGGACTACGGGATTTGGAGGCACCCTCCTCGTACCCGTGGCCATATATCTGTTTATGCCAAACTGCTGTGACTGTCCAAACCAAGTCGTGTCCTTGCTCATCTTGGCAGATAGAAAAAACAACCAGACCCGCGGTCTCTGCTAGATGTATGCTGTGGGGTAAGTGATAGACTGTTGGATTAAACGTCAATACTTACAGAAAGCAGGCGCTGTGTTCTTCCCAGCCTGAGTTTAGAGTTCCCAGGGAGGGGTCTATGTCTGGTTCACTCCCTCTCTGCGATATCTCTCATCTCTCTTCTGTTTATCTCTCATCTATGCACCTTCGGAGGGTAGATATTGAGTCACTGAAGTTGCTGGATAGCCCTGTACTTTCCCTGCGTTTCTTAACTTGCTGGACTTACCTTCTATCCCCAGGCATTGTCCTTATCCAGGTTCAGGTTGGTTGATTAGTCTGTGCCTCTCCTCTCTATACCAAGGGGAAGCAATATGTAGAACCAGTTTTAAATTGGTGGATTGTAGCCCTGCATAACTGATGTGGGCCTTCTTGCTTGTGACAGGGTGCCGTGTGCTTGGTCTGTGTTTTGTTTTTGATGGCATAAGTCTATGTTAACAGAAGAAGGAAAGTGGATCCTGAAACAGTCAGAAGAGTTCAGTGAACTGGGGCTATTTAACCTGAGGGTAGCGATAAAAAGACACGTAATAGGATGACTACTTGTTTGGCCTTACCTGGGTCACTTTGTACGTGTGCCTGTTTGCCAACTCTTATTTGCTTGGCTTGTGTTCCATATGTGTTATTTTACTTTTTTTTTGAGAGTTAGTTTATTTTTTAAATGTTGGATTAGTATGTTTGAATAGACTCCACTATAATAAAACCCATTTTTCCATTAGTAGACATAAATTTAAATTTTGTAATTATTTTAGTGCTTTTATTTTTAGACTTTCCATTAGTTTGTGTAGTATTGTGTTACCAGTAGCCATCTTGTTATTCAGAAGATTCTCTTGTTGAGAGATATACTTTTGTATAAAGAACTACATTTATGGAGGTCATGGGAAAGGACTTTGCTTGATAAATTGTCAAACACTACAGAAAACATAGTTTCAGTTCAATATAAGTTTTATGAGGTAATAGGATAAAACCTCTGGGAAAATTCAAGTGAAGCTTAATGTCTGTGCATTACAGGTATTTGGAAATATTCTGCTATGAAAAACTTTCAAATATACACATAATTGAAGGAAATAGTTTATCAAAATGTTTTGAACATGAAATTTTGGCCTAGTAACTTAAATGCTTGGGACACTGAGTCTTCTTTCTTCCTAGAAGCAAGATGAGAGTACATATTTATAGGTCATCTTGCAGTTTACATGATGCTGATAACAGGAATCCTACTGACAAATTTTACTAATGGCTAGAATCACAGGTCTCCAAGCACTAGAAGTCTGCATTTCATTCTCTGGTTTCCTTGATATGCAGTTACTTCTGCACAAAGGAGAGTTACCTTTTTATTTTGATATTTCCAATTCTTCCCCAGTGGGGGGCTTCATGGATATGTGACCAATCACTGCCTCATTCACCCTTAATAACCAAACCTCTAACTCACAGTTCTTCTATACATGTGTTTACTGAATAAGTGAACCACTGGCCAGTGGCCATACTCCCTGGAACAATGGAAACTGGGCATGATTCTATCCCCACTGGAAATCGAGGTTTTGTAGTAATAAGTTATTTTATCTATGAAAGCTAAAATATAGGAACTGTTGTCACTATTGTCATTCTTGGATAATTGCATCTGCATTCTTCATTTATTAAATAAACAAACTCTAATTAGAAACTAGATTCAGTCTGTTCCACAATTTGTTCCTAAACTTAGGGAAGTCCCAGCTCTCCTTCTGCATTTCAAATAAGAGTCAGCTTGCTTGAGAAGTTTACTCAGGGCAGATGGGATAATATTCCTAGAAGAAATTAAGTATGCTTATGATTGGAATCAGACTACGAGAAACCTTCTTAATCAATAGTTGAAACAGGTTCTGTTGGGAGCAAGACTTGCATGTAAACCTTAAGATTGTTAGACTGAAAGTCTTATTAGATTCTTATTTCTTTTTCATAAAAGATAGGGAGTGTCTCTAACATTTTAGTCAATATACATTTTTATTAGTACATGCTTGCAGTACTTAATGATTACTTTCATTGTGGGAGCTGGTCTATGTACATAAGTAATCTTAATTCTTTTTTATATCCCCTTTCTTTTTTCTCCTCTCCTCCCTTCCATCTCTTAGTTTACTTCCCTTTTGCAAAAATTCTGTCTCCCTGTATCCCACGATCTTTTCTTTGGCTTTTAAAATTATTTATACTTTTCCTTTCTCTCATAAAAGGAGCTTTGCAATATTTAAACTTGTATATCTGATTTATTTCACTTAATATGTGTTTTTAACTATTATTTCACCAATGAAAATGATTGCTAACACATTTATCACGTCATTTAACATGTTAGCAATTTCACCAAAAAGCCAAAACCAAAACCAAAAACAACCAAAAGCATAACCCTTTGTGATGTTGGGTATATCAATAAGCTAAGTGTTACGATTTTTTTCTTTTGGTGTGCTAGTGATGAACCCAGGGATAAGCAAGCATAATACCACTGGGCCATATTCCCAGCATTTGATCTGCTCTGAATCAAGAATGATCTGTAGTAGTTCCCACCAGAGTGTGGTACTTTTAGTAGTATACCTTCTTTTGTTCCTTAAAGCATGGCATTTTAGTAGGGACAATTAGCTGTCCCTAACTCTAAGGCATAAATTAATAAAATGCTATCATTAGTAAAGTATTTTAAAGTAAATATGCAGACCCTCTAATATGATCAGACTTGAATGTCTTCCAACAGACTCAGACACACCTGTTTTACATTATTTTTGTTGGCTTCATTTTCTGTGTTTACCACTGGCTTTCATTTTCCCATTACACCTTTCATCTAGGTTCCCATTGTTCTAGTCCAGCATTCCGCAGTTATATCCCTATCATGATTTCTTAGTTGTGATGCATATAAGCTCACAATGAATTGGATTTTTTTATCTACCTAGCAAGATATGACAGCAGTCAATTATTGGTCTTCACTGTTCCTGCATAAGGGTACACACATGCTTCCCAGTTGCCTAACTGCACCCCTTGCTTGTGTTATCATATCTGGTACCCCAGACATGAGAAGCCCAGATATGAGAAGCACGTGATGGGTAGCAAACTCCCCTCAAGTAAAAAGATGGTGTTTGATATATGGCTTATAGTGTTTTCAAAAACTTTATTGAAGTATAATTTATATACAGCAGGACATACCAATTTAAAGTGTACTAACTGATAACTTTGGTATATGCAAACACCCATGAAGCCATTGTCAAATCATGGTAAGGAAGATAACTGTCATGCCACAGTCTTCCTTCTACTCCTTTGTAATATTGTTCTTTCCTTTTGTCTTTTCGTTAAGCATGATGCAACACAACCACTGATCTGCTTTGTGTCACTGTACATTTGTTCTCATTTCCAAGAATTTCATATATATATATATATATATATATATATATATATATATATAGTCAATACTCTTTATTTTGACTGTTTTCCTCACTCAGCATGGTTGTAATGAGATTGATTTATGTTGTTATAATCATAAGTTGTTTATTGTCATTTTTATTCATGAAGAGTGGAGTATTTCATTGTGTAGATATTCCAGTTTATCAGTTCACCTGTTGATGGATAGTTGGTTTTTATCTCCCACATTTTGGTTCTCATAAATTAATTTCAATGACATTCATATATAAGAGTTTTTGTGGACATATCTCTTCTCCCTTTTGGTAAATTGCCTAGGAATTCAATAGCTGGATCATATGGTAGGGTCTTTTTTTTAATTAGTTAAGAAAAGTATCAAATTGTTTTTCAGAGTAGTTATACTCTTCTACAAGCAATGTGCAAGATTTTTCAGTTTCTATATCTTATTGGCAGTGCTTGGCAAACTCAGTTCTTTTATTTTTAGCCATTCTACTAGGTGTGCCGTAATGTTTCATGGAGATTTTAATTTATAATGCCTTGGTGGCCAGTGATGTCACGCCTCTTTTTGTGCTTATTTATCTTTTTTTTTTTTTTTTGGTAAGTGCTTGTACCTTATGACCATTTTTTAATGATTTACTTTGATAATGGATTCAATCACTTTAAAAGATTTATAGGATTTTTTAAAAAGCAACATTTTTAATTTTGAAGACGTTCAGTTTATACATTTTTTTACTTTTATGGGTTACACTTTTGATAAGATATCCAAAAAATGTTTTTCCTAACCTAGGGTCACAAAGCTTTTCTCCTGCATTTTCTTCTATACCTTTTATAAAGTTTGAATTATTTTTTGTAATTTGAATGTGATTAGATAGGACTGGAAGTTATTTTGTGTATGTGTGTCAATGTGTGTGTGTGTGTATGCATATGTGTGTGTGGATGAATACCCAGTTTCACCAATATTACTTATTGAAAAGGTTTCTCTATGTATTCTCTATAGATTTGTCTTTGTTCTTCTGTGAAAGATGAGTTGCTTCTATGTGGATGAGTACCTTGCTGTATTTTTGATTCTGTTTCACTGATGTAGTTGTTTATACTATTATGACTGTGTTGATTACGGTAGCTTGATAATAAATCACAAAATCAGGTAGCATTAATACTATGATGTTATTCTGTTTCAAAGTTGCTTAGGCTTTTCTGGGTCTTTTGTGTTTTTATATGAATTTCAGAATCAGTTCATCAATTTCTACATTGCTGGGACTTTAGTGTGACCATACTGCATGTGTACATCACTTTGGGAGAAGTGGAACTGAATTTAAAATAGATGAATCCAGTATATGTTTCATTATTTAGGTCTTTCCTAATTTTTCTCATCAGAGTTTATAGTTTTGTGTATACAATTCTTTTGTATCTGTTATAATATTCATCACTGACTATTCAATATATTGTGAAGCTATGTGAATGACAATGATTTTTAACTTCATTATTTAGTTCTTCATTGCTAGCATACAAAAATATACTGGAGTTTTGTTTATTGATTTTGTATCTTGGCAATTTGCTAAGTTCATTTACTAATTCTAGTAACTTTTGTAGATTCTACCAGATTTTCTTGGAAGATAATCATGCCATGTGTGGATAAAAGTTATACCTTTTTATTTCCCACCTGGATGCATTTTATTTCACTTTCTTGCCTTGTTGCATTGGTCAGAGCCTTCAGTACAATGGAGAATTGAACCAACAGTGAAAAAAACCTTGTTTTGTTTCTCATTTTAGGAGAAAAGAATTGAGAGTTTTTACCATTATGCATGCGATTGGCTGCAAGTTTGTTGTTAGATTGATGAAATTCACCCACTTCTAGTTTATTCAATGTTTCCATAAAAATCAAGATTTTTGTTGTTGTTGTTGAGACAGGGCCTCACTATTGTAGTTCAGGCTGGCCTTGAACTCACTACATAGCCCAGGCAGGCCTCGAATTCACAGTGATCCTCTTGCCTCAGCCTCTCAAGTGCTGGAATTACAGGCATGTGCCACCATACCCTGCAGGAATGGGTGTTAGACTTTGTGTATATTCTTCAATTTAACTTGCTAAAATTTTGTTTATTTTCATGTTCATAAGGGATATTGGACTTTTTCTTAATCTTTTTATTTGGTGTTTAGGTAATGCTGAACTCAAAAAATAAATGGGAAATATTTCAGCCTTTTCAATTTTCTAAAAATATGCTTATAGAATTGATAACATTTGTTTTTGAAATGTTTTGTAGTGGTCACTAGAGCAGCTATAATGCCTACTGTTTTCTTTGTGGGAAGATTTTTAACCTATTATCTAAGCTTAGTTAATAGATACAATGCTTTTAAATTATCTATTTCTTCTCACGTGTAGTTTGGCAGTTTATTTCTCATGGAATTTGTCAATTTCTTTTAGGTTGCTGAATTTATTCACATAAAATTCTTCACATTATATTCATTTTATTAGAAGCTGTGATGATGTAAAACTTCTTGATATTAATAATTCCTGATATTAATAATTTATATTTTCTCTCCTTTTTTCACCATCAGTTTGTACAGTGGTATCAATTTATTTGAACTTCATAATCTTCTATTTGTTTTATTGATTTTTAAAAATTATTTTTCTCTTTTCTGTTTCATTGAGTTTTTACTCTGATTTTTTTATTTATTTTCTTCTCTTACTGTAAATTTAATCTGTCTTCTTTTGTTATTTTGTTGAGGTAGAAGATTAATTTGTTGGTTTGAGATTTTTTTTCTTGTCTAGGCAATAGATAATATCAATTTCTATTTTAACTATGACTCTAACTGCATCTAATTTTGATATATTATACTTTCATTTTAACACAATTTAAAATTCTAACATAATTTTGATTTATTCTTTTGACCAACTAGTAGTTTATAAGCTTACCATTGGGTTCCAAACATTTGAAGATTTTCCATGTATCTTCTATTAATGTTTTATAATTTAGCTCATTTGTAATGACATAACATTTGTATAATTTGGATTCTTTTAAATTTGCTAAGTTTTTTTTTTATGATCCAAAATAGTGTGTACATGTAAGAAGAAGAATATATTCTGTACTTTTTTAAATGAAGTTTTCTATAAATGTTAATTTGGACAAGTTGGTTCATAGTGTTGATAGTCTATATTTTTGCTGACAGGAGAACTTCTGGATATGATTGTGGATTCGCACTTGTATTTGTTTCTTTAGCTGTACAAAGTACTTGCATTATATATATTTTAAGCTTGTTTGTTGAGTACACAAACATTTAAAATTATTTCCTTTTGGTGAATTGATCCTTTTATCACTGTGAAATCAACTTCATAACTGTTTATATTTGTTGTTCTGAAATTATAATTTCAAGTGAATTTTATATTTGTTGTTCTGAAATTATAATTTCAAATAATGTATATTTTCATATTTCATATAAGATTCTTTCCATAGAATATCTCAAATTTTCATCTCTTGGCTTTGTACTATTATTGTCGTATATTTTACTTCTACACATTATAAGCACACACTACTTTGCTACTATTTTTGTTTAAATGGTCTACAATATTTTAAAGATATCTAAATAGTGAGAAAGTTTAAAAATGTTCACATATTTTTCATTTATGGTGCTCTTGTTTTAAATGTGTAGATCCATATTTCTATCTGGTATCATTTTTATTTTGCCTAAAGAATATATTTTAACTTATAAACTGGTTTTGGTAGTGCACATCTGCTGGAAATGAATTATTTTACTTTTGAACATGATTTATGAAAGATAGCTTTTATTGGGAGTTGAATTATAGGTTGTTTCCCCACTTTGGCATCTTACTATTGTTGCTCCATTTTTCTCTGATGAGTAATCCACCACTATTCATATTTTTGTCCTCCTATGTGTGGTGTGTGTTTTCTCAGTACCTTTAAGACTTTTTTTAATTGCTGATTCTCTTTGTGTCACTTTCTTCCTGTTCCTTCTGCTTGGGGTTTGCTATGCTTCTTATATCAACATGTTTATAATTCAAATTTGGGGGAAAAATTTTTGCCAGTATGTCTTAAAATGTTACTCCTGTATTCCCTCTTTCTCTTCTCTTTTTGGAGCATTGACTTCATGTTTTTTAGGTCTGCTAAAGTTGTTCCGTATCCGTTTGTTGTCTGGGAGTGTCCCCTCTCCTTTTATTTGGGGTGGTTTCTATCACTAAGTTTGTTAATCATCTGTTTTGCTAATTCTGTGCTGCAGCTACATCATTGCCTCTACCCTGATCATTCTTTCCACATTTTGCCAGTCATAGAACATCATTTCACACACTTTTGTTCCTTAAACACCAGTAATACATTCCAATATAACAATATTGAGTGCCTTGCAGGGCAACATTGAGAACTTTTCTCATAGTTGGGCAAAATTTAATTAGTAGTATGTCTTTTAAATTCCTAGCAAAGATTTTGTCTGGACACAATTTTTACTAAGCTTTTCTTCTTCACACCCCAAAATTGTGTTGCTCAGTTTTCTTTTCTTTGAGAGTTTTATTTTTCTTTTATCTTTATCCAATAAACAAATAAAAAGAAACTGCTATTAAAATATTCTGAATAAATCAATTGATTCTGGGTCTTATTATGGATGATGTTAAAGATATTTAACAACCAGATAGGCAAATTCAGAGATTTCATATTGAAGCAGCCTTAACTTTGTTAGCTGCAGATTATGCAGTTATGAGGGAAGACTCTGGGGAGATTGTTGAGGTAGATAACATAGCATTTAATTATCAGCAGGTAGGAAAATATTTTAACAAATATAAAGTATTATAGTTCCTATCCATGAAGACAGTTTAAGATTTTTATGTCCACAAAGCACATTCAACATTTGAAATTATGGGATTTCTTTGATCAGTAATTTCAAATGCTACCTGTACTTTGTTGAAATTTTTAAGCAGGGCTTTTTTTTTTTAATCTAACCCTCTGTGTTTGCCAAAGCCAGGCATTACAAAGACCTATTTTTCCTAGTTCGACAGCCAGTTATTCTAGGAGTACCTTTTTCTGTTCCAGTTGCATGAGTTTATGATTGGCATAAGTAATTAGTGTTTTTATGATAGTAATAATTTAAAAATCAAGTGATGGAAGGATATAGCAAAGCCATGGCTTGATATCTTTTTCTTCAGTGAGAACTCTTCCAATTTTTGGAATGCCACCTAGTGTTTTAATTTGATCCCATGTTAATCTCACAGATGCTTAAAATGATAGCTATTTTGATTATCCAAAAACCAAAAATTCTTAGTTGGGCTGGGGATTTAGCTCAGCAGCATAAGTGCCTGCCTTGCAAGTGTGCAGTCATGAGTTTGATCCCCAGTACCAAAAAGCATAAATAAATAAAAAATAAAATTAAAAATTATTAGTTGCCAAAGAATTTAAGTTATCTGGGCCTAAGCATTATAATACCTCTGGGTTGAATAATTCTCCTTCAGTCTTCCAAACTCTGTTTTACCTGTTTAATTTTCAGTTCTTAGTGCATTTTAAAATCAAATGAAAATTATACTCTCTCTTATACCTTTTTCCCCTGTAAAATGGGATAAAATAGCTACTGTAGGAAAGTATTGTAAGTAAAGATTGGGTGTGAAAACAATGGGAAAACTTCAAAACATATATAACTATTATTTCTTAAAAATATAAAATTTATCTGAGTTTTTAATTAACTCTCCTACCCTTTATTTAAAGGGATATACTTGGTCATTGTTGAAAAATTTTGTTGCATTTCAGTAATTTACAAGGAATTATACTTTAAGGACACTTTTAAGGTTAAAACTTAAGAATGTAGTTATCCAAGTTTTAATTATTTCTGGTTTTCCTTCTATTATTGACGTACTCTTTTGCCATTATTTTGGATGACATCACAATACAATTCAAACTGATCTTTCTTCAAGGCAGAGTGGTACTTCATGAAGTGTAGATACCACATTTTCTTTATTCATTCATGTGTTGATGGACATATTCGCCACTTCCATGATTTAGCTTTTATGAATTATGCAGCTATAAACATGGGTAAACATGTATCACTGAAATATGTCATCTTTAATTCTTTTGGGAAGATACTTAGAAGGGGAGTAGCTGGGTCAAATGGAATTTCTATTTTTAATTTTTGCTGATTTCCATGGTTGTGCTAGTTTACACTCCCAACAACAGTGTAGAAGGGTACCATTTCCCCCACAGCCTCTTCAGGATCAGTTAAAGAAAATGTGATATTTACACATGCAGAGTACTACTCTGCCATAAAGAAAGATAAACTTGAAATGGTGTGGTGGCCCATGCCATAATCCTAGCTTTCTGGAGGCTGAGGCAGGAGAATCACAGCCAGGTTGAGCTCAAGGCCAAGCTGGGCTACATAGTGGGCTCAAGGCAAGCCTACAGGCCCTGGCTTAATCATAATGTTAAATGGAGCAAATTAGATGCACAGGCTTAAATATCACATTGTTTCTCTTATGTGAGAAAGGCAGAGTAAAAATAAAGAACAAAATGAAAATAGATACTAGAAAGCAGGGAGACACATGATTGTCACAAGAGAAGGCGATCGAGATGGAATGAGGGAGTGAGGAAGGGATAAGCGGTGGAGAAAAGGAAGAGGGTGTGTTATGTACACGTACCTACAACTTCCCACAAGGAATGTAAATATTATGTGCTACACGGATGTGCTAATACACTAAAAAAGAAAAAAAGGAAACCAAGATACAACTGACTTCCCAGCCTAGGGACATTGACTCACTCTTACTGAAAAAAGTGAGCTTTGTAGCTTAACTTTGAAAATGAAAATGGAGAAACCATTTCTTTGAGCCTAAGCTTGTAGAAATGATACGTCTTAAAATCTCAGACAAGTCTGTAAACATTTGGCAAGGAAATATGCTCATTTCTTATGTTTGGAGTTATTTAAAAACTCATCTTTTCGTATGTCAGTTTTGGAAATCCATGTTTTATCTTCTGATTTTTCTCTAGCTATCATACAAAAGTGTTAAGTATTTCAAATTTTCCTAATTTGAGAAGGGAGAGAATTCAGTGATTCCTGAAAAATTCAGAAAAATATTGTTGATTTTGTAAAAGTAAAAATTTTTCACTCACTAAAAGATGATTACTTTTTTCCCTTAACTATGTGAGATGATGAAACTATAGATCTATGGCCAATTTATATTAAAGTTTTTTTGTCATTCTTTAGGGTACTTGGGTTCTAGTACTAAAAGTTAAGTGCTGCAAATGGATACATATCTTAAAAATATTTACTATATCAATAAGCAATTTTATTGATGAAAAGTACTTGATCATAAAGCAGCAGGGCTTCTATAAACATGGCAGAGTTTCAAGTGAGTATAGTCTTGATTAAGGTTTGATCTGGGGAGATCCTTTAGTGACTGTGAGACTGATGTCATTTCTCAGCATATTTTGGGACTGAGTTTTGAGGTGTGCCTTTGAGTACTGGCTCCCATCACCTTTTCATTCACATGGCTTCATCATCTTCAAGAGTGGAAAAGCTTTATCTTTTGCAGGCAGATTCATCCTTTGGAAAGAACCTGCTATCAATCATGAGTTTATAAGCCCTTTGAGAGCCTATGTCTTGTTTTCTGTGTCCCTTGGTTGACACCTGGGAATCTATAACCTCCATCTCCACTCTCCAGACTTGTGACAATGTTAGCTTTGTGTAAAGTCACTAATTTGGTTGACTTCCTGGTGTAACTTATGCGACCACACAGAGAAGTGATTTAGAAGATGCCTTAGGAACAAGTAGTATCCATTTCATGCCCAACTGTGTGACTTGGGGCTTGTCACCATTTAAAGTTTTGGGACCTCTGAGCCTCAGTTTTTCTCATCTGGAACATGAAGCTAATAACCCTATTTCAGGAAGCTTTTGTGAAAGATCATATTAACAAATGTGTAAAAATGGTTTGTTCTATGCACGATACACTGTAAGAGGTTGTGATTAGCAGATATTGTTTTTTTTTTTGAATAGTTACAAAATTCTCAGGCTAGTGGCAGCGAGCCTATGGCATGTGTGCTTCAGCAGTTGAAGAGTTGAAAGTTCTAAAAGGTTCATCATCACTATAGGCCAAACCCACAGCAGAAGCATAAATAATTGCTCCAGGCAAGACTATAAAGGCAAGACTAATTTTAATGTGTAATGTTTGAAATTAATTTCACTAGTTAGAGACACCCATTGGATAGCCTTGCAGGTGACTCTTCTGAAGTGGAGCATCTTGACTGTATTTTGTAATAAGCTTGTTAAAAATCTGCTTCATTCTTATTTAGCAAGAACATCAACCCTCTCTGAGTCACTTTTAGTCTTATGTACATAAGTGTTCGCCTGCCAAAGAAAAGATGCTTAGAAACATTTCTGAGAACTTTTTACTCTAATATAGACTATTGTAAGATCTGTAGTATGATTAATTGGAGTTTGTTGGCTAGATAACTATCTCTCTGATTCTGGTGCTTCTTATATATACCACTTTTTGTGTAAAACATGACCAGGTTTAAAACTGTTGTAGTGCCCTTGATTGGTGACTGCTGTTGACAGTGTTCTGTTCCTCCTGTTTTTCCTTAATGCAGTTGAAACACTGGACTTTGATATGTAGGTTGACTTCTGTAATAGATAAATATTTGTATTACAATTAAGTTTAGTACTCTGAACTTCATAAGCATTTTTCTGATACATATATTTTTATACCATAGAATTTGGTACAAAATAATAACTAGGCATGATAAAGTGCAGGAGAATTAACACTGACCTTTAGTTAGTAGAAAGCTATACACAGCTAATCAGTATTTTAAGAGAAGTAATATATGGTTAATCGTGTCTTGCAAAGGAGTTCTAAAAATGAGGTCAAAATTCAGGAACTGTCTATACAGGCAAATGTAAAAGGAGACATGGTCATAGATCTTCGAGCCAGGGTGATGCAGTACTGCATGTACATTCAGGATGCATCCTGAGAGAACTGAAAGTCACTTGATAAATGATCTTCACATACTGGACACATCCCCATGGGTTTATCCAAGCCTTACTGTTTCTTCTCTAGCTATTTCCTTCTGCCAGAGAAAGAATTCAGAACACAAATGAGCAGCAGAGACATTTTATGCAGACAACCCCTTCTTATATATAAGAATAAATCATTTGCAGGCTTCTCATGTTATTTCTGTGCAATGATTTGTGACAGCCTCACAGTGGACCATGGTATGGTGGCTGGTTTCTACTGGTATGATGTTAGCCATGCTGGTTTACTCAGAACAGCTCAGCAGAGGAGTTACTCTTGTGGGACACTGAAAAATCATTTAAGCTCTTTGGATCAGTTTTGTACATTTTTTTTTTTTGGACCGGGAATCCAATTTAGGATCTCATGTTTGCCAGGCAGGTGCTATGCCACTGAGCTATTTCTCCAGCCAGTTTGTACTTTGTAAGTAGATACACTTTTCAGCTATTTTACAAAATCACTGGTAAAATGACAAAATAATGTAAATATGCTTTGTAGATTCTAACACAGACACCCAAACTAGAGAATTAGTCTAAGGAGACAAGTTTGAACATGACCTTGAATCATTCTGTTAACCAAATTTGCCAGACTTATTTGTTGACTCTTCAGAATTCTTTGTAGTATAACATATTGCCTTAGATGCATTTCTAACTACAGTAAAATGAAATTTCCTGTAGTAACTCAGGACACACTTCTACTTTCTCCCTCATTTAATTTCTAAATATAAGTCTTCCCATTTATCATTCATCTTGCAACATGACTGTGAAAACAAAGAAAGATGCAAACACATTTAATTTATTTTGAAAATAAAAACTTTTGGGGTTGGGAGAAGAACTATGATATGTATTTAATACTTGGAAAAGAATATTAGAGGAACATCAGATTGTTCTTTGTCTTATATAATTAAGGAATGTTAAGCAGAACAAAACAATAAACAATTTCTAGTGCTTACTGGAATGGATGTTAACTGTTTTAGTATTCAGACATAGTTGTGGCTATTAGACTCTATGAGGGTATGTTCAACTTCAGAAATTAAGGATTTATTCCCCTGGTTGCTGGGAAAGTCATCTATTCAGATGTTCAGCCCTCTTTTAGAGTTGCCTACATGAGGGAGCCACCTTTTGAAAAGTGCTTCCTTCTCTGGAAAGACCACATCTAATGACTGATTGATTTAGGGACATGATGGCCTGATTGCCTTCTGGGATGAACATAACCATTCTAGGCCCAGACCTCTCCAAGGTGATGATCCGAACCTCATCATAACTCTATCCCTGGCTTCTCTCACTTCCCCTTCCCCCTTTCCTTCCTTATCTCTGAAGTTATGGTTCCTGACAACTCCTAATAAACACCCTGCACAAACTCAGCCTGTGCTGATAGCTCTGACCTCTCAGCTTGTCCAAAGATTCTTTAGGCAACTGAACTTAACATTTGATGGGAATTGTTACACAATTTTCGTAAATGGGGAACTTGGTGTCAAATGGATTTGGTATTACATTTTCAAAGACTTATGCTTAGGTCACACCAAGAGGCTAGTGAGACTGTACTAACATTTTACAAGTTTGTGCACATTTTGGTGGACTTGATACAATAAAATAATTTTTATTTGTCTCACTTTAGGGTAAAAGTTATTATCTCTTAAAAATAGAATCCCTAACTTTAGCACAGAATATTGAGGTTACTGCTTGTTTTTTGTCATTCATTACTCCAGCGAGTAAGTAATGAAAACCCAATATACCACACCATGGAAAGAAAGACTCAAAATATAAGATGTATTTGTTTTCCTGCTCATAATGAAAGAAGAATAATACATGTGATTATCATATAGTTAACAACAGGATAATGCAAAGCAAAAAGCTATATTAATTAAGAGAAAGAGAAGAAATTACTTTGATTACAATAGATTACACAAGGATGGTGTGATATGTAGGAACAGCCTAGAAAAAGGAGAGTTGCTTGGCTAGGGTTGTGCTGAGCAGAGAGGAGAAAAGGAAAAAGGTATAGACATAGGTATAAGGATTTTTGGAGGATACCAACTGAGCAGAAGTATTTGATTTATATAGCACTGTAGTAGGCAACAGCTGTAGAAGAGGTTTAAGACTAGATTGTGAAAGTCTTGAATGCCATGATTGGAAATTTAGATTCTCTTTGTGAAAGTTAGATTTTCTTTAGTGAGTAACTACTGAATGCTTTGAACATGACATTGCAGATGGTTCTCTAAGGATATGAAGTGAATAAAAACATTTTGGAAAACAGTCAGGAGGCTATTGCCATAGTAGAGTAGCAATTCACCCCAAATTCTCACTGGTGAAGCCTGGTTTCAATATTGATCTTCATCTACCCATAAGCCTAGATGTCTAAGAACTCTCCAGAATCGAAAATTTGGCTAAAGGGCTAGGGATGAGAATATTTTCCCTACTTTTTAGATTAATTTAAGAAATGTAGAATTTAGCCTGTTTAAATTTTATTTTGGGTAATGTCATTAAATTATTTGCCTAGTTGAAATTGCCTGTGAAAATCAGGAAATGTAACTGAGGCTCAGAACTGAATTTTCCTGTTGTTTGTGCCATTGTAGAACTATCCTAATGTCTGGGTGTTGAGATGGCACGTATAAGCAAATATACGAATAGTAGAAGGATCTTGAGTAATAGGGTAGTGGGTGCAGGTAAACCCTTTAAGTGATGATTCCAAATCACATTGAATAGACATCATTTACTTCCAAATTTTGGACAGTTTTTCTTAATGGTGGGAAGGTCAGAGTATGTGAAGGATTTTATCATCTTCAAGTGGAGAGACAGAGTAAGAAAAGAAGGGAAAGCAGAGAATAACTTCAAGATCTGTGAATTGTAGGTTAATGAATTGAGACCTGTAAGAAATAGGAAAGGATTCATTAAAGATTTGGATAAGAGCATGAATAAAAACTATTTTAGAAAAAAAGAATTAGGTTAAATAATACAAGATTTATGACCTTCTGGGACAAACCTTCACACATAATGATTAAGGCTAAACGTGGAAGGTAGGAAAGAGTACATATGAGGGGCTACTAAAGGTAGTGAGTCCCTTCTCAGTTGCGGAACCTGTAATAGTAATTTCCCTGTTGCTAAGGTATAATACCCACCACAAGATTAACACTGCTAGAGGAGAGAGGTTTAATTTGGCTCATGGTTTTAGGGAAGTCAGTCCATGATCAGTTGGGTTCAAGACAAAAAGTATCATGGTGAAAGAGCACCACAGACTGAAGCTGCTTAGTTCATGGCAGCTGGAAAGCAGAGGAGAGAAACAGTGCCAGACCAGACATAGTACCTAAGGTTATGCCCCATGACACCCCCCAATCCAGAAGTGTGCCTTATTAATCCCTCAGAGGCTCCCAAACCAGTCAGGTTGATGCAATTAAGCTTAACCACTACAGAAGCCAAGGGCCAATCTCAATACCACATACATCTTCATAAATTATTCAGTCTATTTGTTTCTTATCTATTTGGCTTATCAAGGAAACCAGTTACATTCTCTAAAAATTATAAACTTCTGTACACCAAGAGCTTCACCGGAAGAGTACAGCTATAAATGATGATGTCCTAGTGGAGTGAGGGCTACATAGGAACTCCTGGGTGTTCAGTGCCTGTCTCAGGTACCGAGAGCTGAGCTGATTGTGAGCTGCTTTGGATATGTTCTGGGTACCATCTCATGATAGGAGAAGCACTCATCCATTTTGGTGGTGGAAAATTTACAACTACAGGTGCAGACATAACACTTAGGGAGTAACAGTTATTCTGTTATTTCTGCTAGTTTTCTCACTCAGCCATCAAAAACTTAATGAATTTTCTCATGGGATGCTGAATGCTTTAGGTCTCAGGTAGTTTCTGATACAGTCATTTCCACCTACCTGTATACACTTGTGTGTATACATCTTCTTGTGCTCCATAGTTTATGTCTTCATGTACTCATCTGTGTTCCACTGTTGTTTGCTAATAATCATGGTGGAAGAAACTCATAAGGTATTTCTTCAGTGACTTCAGTGATCTTAGTGGGGCTGTTCACTTATGCTTAGAGCTGTAACCAGGTTCCCGTGGGAAAGTATGTGCAGGTCTATGTAGTTGAACAGTTGTAGTATTCAACTTACTCATAGTTATTACATGCTTTTAGGATGTGACAAATGTGTTATTTGATTCCAATTAAGAATACAGTATTCATAATCTGAAATTAACAACAAATTATTGGATTTACTTGAGAGCTATGAGCCATCATTTTAGTAAAATATCTTTAATTCAGTGGCTAGAAACTTTTTAGATCTATTTTTAATGCAGATCTTTGGAATCCTCATGAAACAGGTGTAGTAGGGTGAAAGAATCACACTCACAATATTGTCCCTATAAATGTTTATATTATTTTTATCCTCTTTGAGCAGATTCTTAACCTTTCACTATATTTATTGAGGATTTTGTATCTTACATAATCTTACCATTTCTTACACTAGGAAGATAATATAGTATTTACACATGTGAGCTTGATTTATTTCACTTATATATCTCAGGGAAAAAGAGGGAAAAAAGGAAGAGAAAAGAAAAAGTATCTAAATTTGTATAAACACAGTTAGGATAACTAAGATGATTGTGCTACAAATTCTATTAGCTCTTGGAACAAAACAGTTAACATTCATAGGATTGGATCAATTTTGCATGTTAGCATCTGGTGATCTGAGGAACTCTTGAAGATCATTATGTAAAATAACAACCTTAATTACGTTCCTACCACTTTGTTTTGAAGACCTATATTGTCATTGTTTTGACCTCTTTGCTATTGTTATTTATTTGTCTTTTTTGCTTCTTGTTTTTCTAGTAATTTGTGTTGTTTTGTTTTGTTTTGTTTTTCCCTCTAATGTGGAAAGGACAGATGTAGATGTAGTGGTTTATACATTCTTAGAACTTTTCCTGAACAGTTTATGAGAATCGATTGTATTATGTGGTGATGAAATGAACAGCTACTTTGAAGAAAAAGAGAAATTATTGTATCCATTGCTGATTCCCTATTGTCATGCTGTGAAATCCAGTAATGATTTTATTCTTTGTTCAGAGTGTTTTTAGTCTGTTTTGTGTTATTTAATTTCAACATACATGGACAGTTATTTTGAAGAGAACAAGAGACATTACAGTAGCCATTGTTGATTTTCTTACTGTCTGGTTTTGGAGGCCTGTAATGCCTTCATTACTCTGTTTTGATCAGTTTTATACTATTTTGTTTTGTCTGAATTCATTGTGTGTGAAGATATAGGCAACTATTTAGAAGAAAACAAGAGACATTATGGTAACCACTGTTCACCTCCTGTTGTCTTGCTTTGAAATCTGTTTCACTTACATTGTTTTCTTCTGATCTGCTTTGCTCTGTTTTGTTATGTTTTATTTTACCCTCTTTAAATTAAAAGTAAAAACATAAATGTTTATAATACCTTGTTGCTATTTAAACAATTATGGTTATTTAAATGGCACATAGCATGGTAAACATCTCCAAGTTATGTATACTAGGAAAACATGCACTTGTAATATATAAGGTACACACACATCATACAGTACCATGTACATTTGGGACACATATAGACCTTTGAAACTCTGAAGGACCAGGCAGCATCATGTCCAGAGAGACCTCCAGTTCTGTGGGGAAGCAGAATATAGCCTACATTCTTATCAAAAAGTTGCTTGCATGTGTATAAGAGATCCAGATTCTTCTGGATCAAAATTGGAACACTTGATCTTATGTAAGATTCAACACCTGTGGGAAAAGAAGGGAATATTTAAAATGGAAATAGCAAAAACATTTGGAATATATAGTTGCTACTTCCTTCTAATCACAATTAATTTACAAGAATAGCTCTGGGTTTTATTATAATTACTTGGGAGTATCTATTGAAATTACATCCTATTTTGAATATGAAAACTTCAGAAGCACAGTTTTTAAAAAAATATGTTTCCATTCAGGCTTATCAATAATTCATACAGATATATCTGTTAATGAATATAATATGACGTTTTTAAAATCTTTTTTAAATTTTGCATAAAATTTGCTTTCAAGACAAACTTGCTCTACAAATTTCCTATTGTTCTTTAGGCTAATAAAAGAATGTTAATTGTATTTATTGATACCCACAGTCTCTCACACTTGGATTGCAGTTATTAAATTATACTTCGTACACTTTGCAACAGTAAGTGTTATATGCATCCTCTACTTGCTCCTTGTTCAATGTGAAAAGAAAATAGGTTTTAATCTAAAAGATGCTGGAATTCATTGTCTACTTTGGAGAATGATTTTCGAATGTGGGATAAATATGACATGGTTTCACTGAGGGCTGAGAGGACTGGGTTTCTTTTAGATGGATTTGCTCACAAAGCTCTGTAATGTCCCTCTCTTGACGCCTTATGACTGTCGGAGCAAATGCACTGAGCAGTACCAGTACTATCAAGAATATCCATTGGAGGACACTAGAACACAACAAATCAATGAAAATGTAGACTTGTGTAAGTAACTTCAAGTGAATCTTCGGCATGAAATCCAATTTATTCCCTAAAATTAAATCTCACCACCTACTATTAAAAATATAACTGCTTATCAATATTTTCACCGAAGAACAAATTTTATCATGGGTATTTTTGTCTTCCAAAGTTGTGATTTTAGAAAAATGACTTAGAGTTTCCTCAGGAAGTAAATGGATAAGTTATTTTAAACATTGGAACGTTTATTTACAAATTTGCTTGGAAAGGCCTTTTAATAGCCAAAATGCAACCAAATCTTCATTGACAAACAAATGGAATCCTCTGCAGGTTGTTCAACTGGATTTGTCTGATAATCCTTTTAGAGAGAAAATTTTATAAGGGTCTTAGAAAAATGTCAGTCAAGGGTATTCATTGCTGCAGAAAGAAAGTCTCTTAGGCAATTAATTTAGGTAAAACCTTGGTGGGAGAAAGCCCTTGATGTCCATTGTAAGGGATTAAAACCTTTATCACAATATGTTCTCGTTTGAACACTCTGTTAACAATTTTAAATCTGAAATTATAATTATTTATCAGAAGAAAATATCATTTAGACATTTGGGCCTTTTAATTTTCAGCTTGGGATAAGATAATCCTTGTTTTGGATTTATCCTCACAATTGAAATCTCCTACCTTTACTCATAAACAATATAAATATGTTTGAATTGAAACTGATGATGAACGCAATTTATTAAGTATGTTAATTTAAAAACTCACCAAAATGACATAAGGATTCAGACATAAACTTATTTTATGATGACAGTGGGAATGTCTTTCCACTTTACACACTGTGGGGGACTCTAGGATCTATTTGGAAAAGGAAGAAGATAAAAACTAATTAGGGACTAATTTTCTTTTGGAAATTTCTCCTTGCCCTAGAGTATGTAACTGGGAGTACCACAGGAGGCGGACTTTTCTAGAATAAAGTTATCATTTACACTTCATCTTTCTTACTGCAGCATAGGGTATCAGGTAACAAAAGCCATCCTTTGACTTAGTGAGCTAACAAAGATGTTAAGTAGGCATATGAAAGCTTGTTAATAGCAGTTCCATTAAGATAGAAATTTGCTTAAAATGTTTAGAATCTGTGCGGTGAGTTTAGATGCTGAAGATAGGTCTCTAGTCTCCTCTGAACTCTTCTGTCCCAAATCACTTAATTATTTTGGGCCAGAGCTTAGTTTTCTCATCTCCTTAAGGACTAAGTTGCCTATATAGGTGAAAAGTGGAAGTACAAGTGGCCAATAATTTAAGCTATGGTTTTGTGAAACCTGCGTGTTTCTCAAGGGGTCCATTGTGATTAATGCCTTGGTTTGCAGGGTGTGGCTATTGCGAGGTGGTGGAAATTTTGGGATGTAGGTCTTTCTAGGGATACCTTAGGTCACTGGGTGTACTTGTTCTGAGGGAGCAGAAGGACCATCTCTGTTTCTGATTTGTGTTTTGTGATGTAGACTCTTGCACACACATGCACTTCTGCTATAACATGCCATTACCTACTCCCCTCACGATCAGTTAAACCAAAAGGGTCACCCAATCTTGGAAGTTAAAACTCCAAAACCATGAGCCAAAGGGACTCTTTCTCAATATTAAATCAGTTGTCTCAGGTATTTGGTTATAGTGATGAGAAGTTGACTAATACACTAGGCAAAATCCTCTTGCAAAATACAGAGGACTAGGGATCCCTCTGAACTTGGAGGCAATGCTGGAGGGTGGAAGCCGGGTGTGTCAGTGCCTGATTACATTTCTATTCTCCTTCCAGTTTCTTGCTTCTGTCCCCACTTGGCTAAAGTCACCCACATGTTGACATGAGGAGGAAACCAAACTCATTATGAGGGGATAAGGAAGAGCACAGAGCTCTACTGAAAGGTTCAGCATAATGTAGTCTAGAGGGCAAAAAAAGCCACACTACTCCCCAACTGCCTTGCAGCTTGTGAGAATTGAATTGCTGGAAACCAAGGTGTGAAGTTCCGGGTACAGGACCGTGGTTTAGGAGACCTCCCTGTTTGCAGTCTGCAGGCAGTCATTCCTGCTCACTGCGACCAGACATGTGACATTTTTCTCATTTATGATTTTTCTTTTAACTTTTTCACGGAGTTCTTGCAAAACTTAATGCTGCTCACCCCTCTTCTCACCATTTCCTCTTGCTTTCTGGTGATCTTTTTTTTGAGTTTCTTTGAATTGACTTTTAAAGAAAAATATATTTGAAAACCAAATGCCAAAATACTTGATCATTATTTCCATCTATTGTCTTCAGCCTCTCTGTATTTCCTCCGGGAAACTTTACTACTTTTCCCATCATTTTTCTTATAGGATTGCTGTATTGAAGTGGTACCAGTAATTTTTCAATACTCATTAGAGAATGAGGCATTTTCCTGGCCTACCTATTTGCAAGAAACTCCATCAGAAAAATTATTTGTTTCG
The DNA here is from genome assembly GCA_004027455.1 of Hydrochoerus hydrochaeris. Classification (NCBI taxonomy): domain Eukaryota; kingdom Metazoa; phylum Chordata; class Mammalia; order Rodentia; family Hydrochaeridae; genus Hydrochoerus; species Hydrochoerus hydrochaeris. Next base: position 25,590 of record PVLA01008807.1, on the reverse strand, counting down.
GTATGTTTTGAGTTTTTGTTTTTGTTACTGGAAACTGAGTCCCTGGCTTTCACACTGAGCTACCTCCCAACCCCCCTCCCCCCCTTTTTTTTTTGGTACCGGGGATCGAACTCCCGACCTCACGCTTGCCAGGCAGGCACTTTATGCCGCTGAGCTAAATCCCCAGCCCTACTTCCCAACCCTTTTTAGTTTTTAAAATTTTGATACAAGGTCCCACTAAATTGCTAAGTATCCTAGGCTAGACTGGAACTTGGGATCCTTTTGCTTAGCCTCGCAGAATGTTGGATGTGCCTGACTTGTGTTTGGAGGTAGTTTGTCCTCAGAATATTTCATTGTTATTCTTGAGTGTTCTTTGCCTTTTCTTCCATGGCGCTCCTTCTTCTCTCTGTCTCTGTATCCCCATTTCTCTGCTCTTGTAAAGGAAATGTGTTTCATTTAAGGACAAACCCTCTTCCAAGAAAGATTTGGTTTAGGGGGTGGTTTTCTGAAATCTGCCATCACACTGACTCTGTTTACTGTTGTGCATGGCAATTGCTATACTTTGTGACATATTTCTAGAATTTTGTTTATGTGTTTTTCCTGCATGGTCTTGGGATCACCTTTTCAAAGAGAGTAGAGATGCATTAGCATTTCCTCTATAATTAATAATATTTCTTTCCTATTGTTCCTTCTTTAAAGTTTCTTTAAACTTTCAGCTTGATATTGGTAGTGATATGGACATTTTTAGGGTTGTCAAATGTTGTAAAACTTCCCTGACATTTCTTTATATGGGAAGTAGAATTTGGAAGAAGTAGGGTCTTTGTGTTTTAATACTTGGCATTCCTCTGCCTACACATATCTGATGCTGGGTCTGCAGTGCCTTTTACGTCATGATGCAACTCTGGCCTTGTCATTGTGTTATGATGCTGAGTGGGTCAGTATGGTGACCAGCAGGATTCCCGGAAGCTGTTCTTCTACTGGAAGATTAATTTTTCCATCTCAGAATTGTGAATCACATAAATGAATCCCACTATATACAAATCAAATATATTATCAATTCAATTCCTTAGTGTACCCAAGGATCATCTGAGACCATTCTTATACATTAGGAGAAATGCAATGGAGGGAAGTCAGTATAGACACAGTTAAAATATCTTTTTCAAAATTTAAAGATGTCTGATTAATCAGGCACATTGTGAGGACCATGAGGTGAGAGGCCTAAAACTCTTATAAATCTAACTGTGTCAGTGAGGAAAGAGAAAGATTTTTTCCCTTGGCATGGTTGCCAGCGTCAGAAGCAAACTGTAAAGCATTAGCAGGATGTATTCTCCTGGGTGGAGCAGATGCTGGCTTGGAAGTTTCTTGGCATGAGAATAGAATAACCCCAAGCCCTAGTTAGAATAAATTTTATTTCTACTTAGGTACTAACTATTCCATGGGGAATTAACTTGGTGGTGATGGAGGCAGAGATTTGAGGGGTGATAGGAGTGGGGAGCCATGGGTGCTTCTGTAGTCACACAGCCCTTAGGGTAGCAGCCCTGTGTCTTTCAAGTTCCTCTTGTTTCGATCTGGTTCAAGAGCAAGATATCTTGTTTCACATTGATTTAATATTATGCAGAATTCCTTATAGCTATAGTAGGCACTGAGTACTTATTGGTTGCTGTAATAGTGAATTATATTTATTTTTAAGCATTTATTAAGCTCAAAAATTTCATCAAGGGAATAAATATAGACATCCTCAAAGTAACACACTGTTTGATTAACATCTTAGTTTACTAGTGAGAAATGTTTATCACTTTCTGCTTAATAGTTACTTTGTATAATTCCATTTAACATATAGCAGTGATATGAAACATTAAAATAGTTTCTTATATATATATGTGTGTGTGTGTATATATATATATATAATTAGGTTAAATAAATGTTACCTTATCAGCAAACTACGATTCACACATATACTAATTTGAGGGGTTAAAACAAGCATGTAGATTCTCAGCATTCTTAGAGAGAGATAATACCATCCAGGTTACAGGTAATCTGTGTATCAAGGAAACATTCAACATACATTTTTATAATAATGAGGTTTGATCTAAGAATATTCAGCAGTCTCTGGCATATGCTCTCCTGGTAGTTATTTTTAAATTTCCATAGACAATAGTTCTAGCACAAATTTTTTTACTTTAAAAAGAAAAAAAACATTTTCTAAACAAGGTAATAGGAGAGTAACAATAATTAATGCATTGCATATTGTTATCTTCAGAGTAGTTACTCAGGGTACAAGATATAGGCATGAGATATTGTCCAAACAACATTAGTACAAACCTTTCTTTTCAATGAATCAAGAGAAACTAGCAGTATATTGATCTTAATTCTCCTGCTCACATATGTATTTCCTTTTCCTTCTCCCTTCCCACATCATACTTATTGTTTTCTTTTGAGCAGTTTCTTCCTAATTCACTATATCTATTAAACATTTTGTAAATATATATTTACTTATATTTTCACACTAGTGAGGCTATATGATGTTTACACATGTGAGTATGGTTTATTTCACTTATCAGAATGGTCTTAAGTTGCATCCATTTGTCTATGAAAGTCTCCAGTTTATTCTTTCTGACTGAGTAGTACTCCATTGTGTAAAAATATCACCTTTTTTAATCCATTCCTCAGTTGATAGGCAATTGGGTTGTTTTGAAGATTTATCTGTTAAAATTGTGCTGCTATAAACATGGGAAGCATGTATGTATTAACAAAATAGCAGCAGAAAACAGGATCAGATATATGTTCACCTGAGAAGTGAATTGTCAGTCAGATGTGCTGATACCTGCCTATAATCCTAGCTAATTGGGAGGTTGAAGTAGGGTTGTGAGTTGGAGGCCAAGGCAGCCTGGGTAAATTACCAAGGGTCTGCTTTAAAAAATCAATTGGCAAGTGTTTCACAGCCTTACATTAGATGCTGTGAAGGAGGGATGTGTTTATTCTCTGAAGGAGTTTGTGTACAGCCCAATCCTTCACAAATAGAGTCATGACCAACTGGGGGTTATAAAATCAAATTAATGGGTCACTATTAGATTAAAAATATCAGTGTGCATTTCAAAAAATAACAGCCTGTATCAGCTTTCAACTAGGTATTTTGTGTACATCTATATTTGTGTATATATTATATATCTGAAATATTTTATAGCTATGTAAAATATTGTTCTTACTGGGCTTGCTCTCAAAAAAAAAACTTTGAGAGACATTGAAACACAGTTGAAAAAAGATTACAAACACACCAAGAACAATTGATCACTCACAGTTGGTCTTAATTTGCCAGGATGTCATAACAAAGTACTATAAATTGAGTGACTTAAACAATAGCAATTTACTGTCTCACAGTTCTGGAGGCCAGAAGTTCAAGATCAAGGTGATTCCAAAGGTTAGTGCTACGAGGGAGAATCTGTTCCCTGCCTCCTGCCCAGCGTCTGCATTGTTCCTTGTCTTGTAGGTACCTCAGCTCAATCTCTGCATTCACCTCTGTATGATCCCCTCCCAGTATGTCTGCCTTTCTGCACCCAAATTTTCCTTTTAATAAGGATGCCAGGCATATCAGCCTACCCTAGTGACCCAATTTTAATATAGCTATCTCTATGAAGACATTATTTCCAAATAAGGTCATTTCTGAATTTTGGGAGTTTACAGCTTCAACATATCTATTTTAGGATAGAATTTAACTGGTAACAATCATTATAGTGACCATTTAAAAGTATGTACATACTAGGCTTTCTATTAAACTTATAATTAGTATCTTTACCCACTCTGAGAAGTAATGTATTATGTCACTTTTACCAAATGATATAGGTTCAGGGAGGTTCGCTGGCTGTTACAATGTGGGTCTTTTTTACTCCAAAGCTTATGTTCTTTCCACTTTGCTTTTGATTACTGGGAGACTAAAGCTGGCAGGGATCTTAGAGGCCATCTGGTAGAATCCCTTCTTTTCATATTTAGTGGGCCAAAATATAGAAATGGTACTATTTGTAAAAATCTGGTGAGTTTTCTACATTCCTGGGAAGCAATGAAATTCATTTTTGGAGAATGACCACTGTTTTACTTTGGAAAGTATGAGATGGCCTGCCAATATTCTTTCTCCCCTTCCATCCTTCTAGAAGGTAGAAAAGTTTGGGTCACTTAAATTAGAGGTACAAGTTGAAACACAGAGATGCTAATCCAATTGTTGGTGGTTTCACACTTTATATAAGATAGCATTTATGTGCTATGATAAGAACTCTAAGAGCAATGATTGTGTGTGTGTGTGTGTGTGTTACAGAGAAAAAGAAAGGAAGGGCAAGGCAGGAGAGATAGAGAGAGGGAGAGAGGCATATGACAGAGGAGGGAGAAAGAGAAAGAGAGAAAATTCCATCCATCCATTTATAAGCTTCAATCAAAAGACTCTTTAGCACAGAGAACTGAGTAGATGTCTTTTTCAAAGGTGAAAATGAAATGTATTTTTATTGTATAACATCTATAACTACATATATCTCTTTGTTCATGATCATGAAGAATATGATCTCTTTGCACAAAGTATAACTGGGACCAGAAGATTTCTGTGAGTGCATAAACAAATAAATTATTTTTTATCATGAATGCTTATTTATAATTATGAACAGAAAGAGCAACACAGGAAGAACTGTGATCTGGTAGCAAAATAGTGTGACTGTAGGAAGAAGGTAGGTTCTGAAGTTGGACTCAGATTTGACATTTATTGTTGCGTATTACTTACATGCAAAATAGGTTTTGATATATTTGTACATGCATATTACATACTTTGATTATTTTTACTCTCTAGTACTTTTTTTCACCTTTGCTCCTTTCTCTTCTATTAGTTTCCCTTTTACTTTCCCGAGGTTCAAGATTTATAGTTCTTTGTGGGAAAACTTAACTTACGTAGTTTTTATTTCTATGACTTAAAAACTTGAAATCATCACAATATGGATTAAATTAAATAGGAAAACATACATAAAAGTAGATTTCAAAACAGAAGAAATCAAGAGTGATTCCTAGAGTTTTGATTTGAACAAACATCGGAAACCCGGGTCATTATCACAAGGCAGAAATCCAAGGGCTAACCAGATTTTGAGTGGAAAAGAATCAAGCATCATGCAATACTTGAGATACTTATTTTACATCCAAGTGGAATTTTATGTGGAAAGCCAGGCATCTCACTGGAGAGGACATGGGTGCAAATGTAGGAGTTACTGAAATACAGAAGGTCTTTATAGCTATGGCTCTATGAATGCATAGATAGAGCAGTAGGCCCTATCTCTCTCCTTCTCAAAGCTATGGCCAGGGGCGCTCCTTTGTTATTCCCTTCTCTCCCTTTGCCTCATTACGTCAGGATGCTTAAATGATCATGGCAGTAAGTTACTCATGTGGGTGATTCATCTCCTACTTCTTTTTCTAACAGTGTCTCTATTTCTGTTTTTTTTTGCTTTGGAGTCATGTGATACATCATTGAAATACTCAACCACTTTCTAGATGAACACAAATGTATAATTTTACTTATCTTCCTAACAGAATAATGAAAGAAACATTTATCCCTTCATCAAAAGTTATGTTTAGTGTTCAGGTATCAAGATTGACCTTAACCATAGAACTAAATTTAATTATCTGGGCACATATTTAGCTTTGATTTGCATGCAGCACTAGAAGGTATGCCAGGAGCAATGCTATATGCCAGTTTAAGACAAATTAGAGCAATAAAATATAACCTGCTGTTATAATTTCTGTGTTTGTGATTTAGGCTCCATTTCACATGTTTTATGTCAGTTTTATAGCAATGCACTCATCACCACCACCTCTGGGCACAAGCACAAAGTGCTGCTTACAAAAACAACAGATTGGCAAAAATCAGGCTCCATGCTAACGCCCAGTACCATTTCTCAGGCGCAAGCTTGTGTCAATAGATGAGTCTCCTTCTGTGAGCCCTGAAGGCCTGCACACTTGGCCTTTCAATGAACCAAATCAAAAGAAAAATTTTTGATTCAGGGACCTCGTAACAGTCAAGTTTCTTGTGTCCAAAGTTATAGTCCTTTGGAAACTTGAGTAACCTTAGTAACCAATTTAAATTCCATGACAGAAAAATGAGTCAATTTGTTATTTTGTAATAATAATAAAAATAATACTAAAATATTGGATAGAAGACATGGCATTTATGTTCACTCAATCTCATGATATTTATGTCAAAGAGGTCATATTATTTTAGTAATTTCACAGATGAGGAAACCAAGGCACGAGAAACTGAGTGATTTACAAGCTCTTTCAGATGAATCACTGCAACTGAGGTGCCTTAGTTGTGGAGTCTGGCATGGGGGATTGCACAGAGGAGGTGTCTCTGGGAGTGCTTCCAAAATACACATAGGCAGCAGGGAAGACAGACATAGGGGTGGGCAGAAGAGAAGTTGGGTGTCCTTCATCAACCCCACAAGGTCTTCCATCAATCCCACAAGAAGTTCTGGAGTAGAGATGGTCCTGTATTGTGTTCCAGAATTGAGACCAGTGAGTTTGCCTTGATATTGTGCAAGTTATCCCTGCACAGGGGCTGTGACCTTGAGTGTAGTGGCTCTCTTCAGCAGAGGCCAGCTGCTGATGAGGGCTGAGGGCTGACTGCAGACTGCTGGTCACACTCTCAACAACTGGGAAATAAAACTTCTTCATTGCTGACGGGGCATCTCACAGAGCACGTTATACACATGTAGCTGGGATTCAAAGCTAGATTCTGGCCTCAGAATTCAAGTTTTAAACATTGGGCTGCACTGTAGTACATAAATATTAATAAGCTGTATTAATACATTTGAGTGGATGGTTGGAAATATTTCTAGTACATTAAATATAGTATCAGACTAAATTATTCTTATGCATTATATTTCCCACTTAGATAACTGCTAAGACAGCAAGCTCAACTATTACTTAAGCATTAGTTAAGATTCTGTAAGAATGTGACAGAAACCAACTATGGGTGTCTTAAACAATAATAAGAAAAGAAGATGGGATGTGTCATAGAGGTGAAAAGAGACCTGCATAGCAGTCTTGGGAAGAGCAGGCATGCAGCTGGGCCTCAGACAGCCAGAACTAGAGGCTAGCATGCTGCTGTATCTCTGCCCCTGCTTCTCACACCACGCAGGCTCATTGTGCACAGCAGGAAATGTGAAAGATCAGAACAACTAGAGACTATTTTCAAAATTTTCATTTTAAGCCTAAACGTCTTGGAGAAGAGTGCCATTGTCTAAACTTGCTGAGGAAGTGATTCCCGGGACCAGCTGAGGTCATTCGGTGTTAAGATAGCCGCTCTGGATTTGATTAACTGAGCTGGGACAGAGGCAGTACCTAAAAGTGTGCTGAGCAGATATTCTTAGTGTGTGCTAAAAACTTTATTTGCGTATGAAACAAAATTTCTCTTATTTGACCAGTTTGACTTGAGTCAGGATGAAAACTGACCTCAAAACTCGGTAGCAACTGTTGAACTCTATTTTTCTTAGCTTCTCTATCTCTATGTGGCTTATGGCAAAAACTTGATGGATTCCTGCATATTTAAGACATATCCATAATGCTTTTTAAACTAAAGTCCTCCATATCCCCCACTGAGCATTTTAGTTTTCCTGGCTGCTGCAGTGACTCTTCCTAGTCAAATTTGAACATCCGTGTCACGGATGATTTTAAGTATTTTGAAATTGTTTTCTGCTTTTCACTCTCTGCTGTGCCTTGACACAAAAATGTACCTGACGTTGAGTCAGAGCTTGTGGAAGGGCACCCCCCCCTCCTTAAACCAGAGACTTACTCGTTTGTAGTTGCTATTATTGTTTTTACTTTTTGTTTTCATTTCTAGTTTGAACTCCCTTCCCAAAGACTACATTTTTGGCTGTAAGCTTCTCTACCTATCCACACTTCTGATCTGTGCACTATTCTCCTACCTCTCTGTAAGTCACTACCATTCTGCAGCATTCAAGGCCAACTAGATTCCCTCAAGTATTTTCTTTTTCACTATGTAGTATTCTTCTGATTTTCAGTCCATAGGAAACTGAGTTTCAAAAGAAGTAAGCAAATTTTTCATGATTATGCAGTTAGTAAGACGCACAGCAAAGATTTGGCCCTAAATATGTGTGAGTCTCAGACCTATTATTTGCTACGAAAATAATGTTCACAATACTTTTGGAAAATACATAAAATGTTCCCTAAACTACATTCTTTATATATCTGCATAAAGAAAAGAACATCAACAGAACTTGGAATAAATAGCTGCCATCTTGACCTATCTTCTTTTTCTCTCTCATCATGAATTTTTATTTGCCTCACAGAGTTACACGCTGGCTCTTCCTGTTTTGTTTTCTTTTGTTTTGTTTTGTGGTTTCCTTTCAGGCTAGGGAAGGGTTATGTGTGGATTGTTACCCTGATAGCTTCGTTTGGTCAGGCTGGTGTCCTAATACTTTGTAGAAGTCCTGAAAGTCTTCCTTATCTCCAGAGTTTTTTGTTTTTTTTTTTCAAATTTTTAAAAAATTTTTATTTAAAGAGAAAAAAAAAAACAAAATAGAAAAAGCATAGAAGTAATACATAATTTAAAAAAACATACAAAATCACTAGTTGATAAATTACATATAGTCCTCTTACAAATAGTTGTTCAAGTTACAGTTACAAGTTACAACATTAAAGCATACAAAGTGGACATTGAAACAGTGAGACTACAAACAGTTCTGCTCAATGATCCAACAAAAACTCAGTAATATGGTTATCAATCCTACACACTTAAACATACATGCAGTTATATCCTTTAGAGCAATTTCTTTTCCTCTCTTTTTTACCATAGCAATTATACATTTTGGGTTTTATTACTCCTACAGTTCTTATTACTTTTTACACTAGAGAGACAGTATGATATTTATAAATATGATTCTTACTTATTTCACTTATGAGGATAGTCTCAAGTTGTCTCCATTTACCTATGAAGGCTTCAAGATCATCCTTTTATAGCTGAGTAATATTCCATTGTATAAAAATACCATATCTGTTTCATCTACTCTGTGGGTGATGGGTATTTTGGTTGTTTCCAAGACTTAGCTATCACAAACTGCAGCTCTGAACATGGGTGCAAATATATCACTGTGACATGACCTTTAGTTTTTCTGGGAAAACACCCAGAAGGGGAATAGCTGGATTGAATGGAACTTCCAATCCTAGTCTTCTGAGAAATCTCCACACTGATTTCCATAGTGGCTGCACCAATCTACACTCCCACCAACAGTGGAGCATTGTTCCTTTTTCCCCACAGCCTCACCAACATTTGTTAGCAGTTGATTTCTTGATGACAGCTCTTTTTTCCAGAGTGAGTTGAAATCTCAGTACTGTTTTAATTTGCATTTCTCAAATGACCAGTTATGATGAACATTTCTTCATGTATTTATTTGCCATTTGTATACCTCCATCTGAGAACTATGTGTTCATCTCTGAAGCTCATTTTTGGAGAGGGTCTTTGAATTTGGGGGGCTTGATGTTTTTCAATTCTTTATATGTTCTGGACACAAGTCCTTTGTCTGAGGGGTTGCTGGCTAAAAATTTTCCCATTCTGTGGGTTTTATTCTCACTCTGTTGGTGATTTCTTTTGAATTGCAGAAACTTCAGTAATATGAGATCCCAGTTGTTGATTCTTTGAAGTGTTTCCCATGCAATTTGCGTTTTGTTCATGAATTCTCTGCCTACCCCTATGACTCCAAGATGTCTACCTAGCTTGTCTTCCAGTAGATTTAGTGTTTCTGTTTTAATATTTAGGGCTTTGATCTATTTAGATTTTAGTTTTGTGCATGGTGATAGGCATGGATCTAGTTTCAGTCTTCAGCATGTGGAGAGCCAGTTTTTCCAACACCATTTATTAAAGAGGCTATCCTTCTTCCAGTGAACATGTTTAGCACCATTGTCAAATATCAGGTGGCTTAGTGTCTTTGTAGTTGTGCTTGCATCTTCTAATGTGTTACACTGATCCTCAAGTCTATTTCTTTGCCAGTATCATCCTGATTTTATCATTGTGGCTTTGTAGTATAGTTTTAAGGCAAGAATTGAGATGCCTCCTGTTTTGCCTTTGTTGCCCAGAATTGCCTTTGCTATTTTAAGTTTCTTCTATTTCCAAATGAATTTTGGGAATGTTTTCTCTAGATCTGTGAGGTATGTCAATGGCATTTTGATTGGGATTGCGTTAAACCTGTAAAACAGTTTTGGGAATATGACCATTTTCACAGTGTTGGTTCTTCCTAGCCAAGAGCAAGGAATATCCTTCCATTTTCTAATATCCTCTACAATCTCTTTTTTTTAGCATAGCATAATTTTCAGCATATAGGTATTTTACATTCTTATATAGGTTGATTCCTAAGTATTTCATTTTTTTAGATGCTATTGTGAAGGGTGATATTTCCATAATTTCTCTCTTGGTGAGTTCTTGGTTTGTGTACAGGAATGGTATTGATTTTAGAGCATTGACTTTGTATCCAGTTACACTGCTGAATTTATTTATTACCTCTAGTAGTCTTTTAATGGAGTTTTTTGGGTCTTCTATATAGAGTATCATGTCATCTGCAAATAGTGATAATTTAACTTCTTCCTTTCGTATCTTTATTCCTTTTATTTTTCTCTGTTATATGATTGCCCTGGCTATTATTTCCAGAACTATATTGATTAGGAGTGGTGATAGTGGACATCCTTGTCTTGTTCCTGATTTTAAAGTGAAAGCTTTCAGTTTTTGTCCATTTAGTATAATGTTAGCTGTTGGTTTGTCACAGATAGCCTTTATAAAATTGAGGTAGACACCATGTATTCTGAACTTCTGAAGGGTTTTTATCATGAACATGTGTTGAACTTTATCAAAAGATTTTCTGCATTTATTGAGACGACCATGTGGTTTTTGTTTTTGGCTCTGTTGATGTGATGTATTACATTTATTATTTTGCATATGTTAAACCATCCCTGCATTCCTGGAATGAATCCCAGTTGGTCGTGATGTATAATCTTCTTGATGATTTGCTGCATTCTATTTGCCAGTATTTTATTGAGAAACTTTGCATCAATGTTCCTTAGTGAGATTGGCCTATAGTTCTCCTTTTTGGTTGGGTCTTTCTCTGGTTTTGATATCAGAGTAATACTTGCCTCCAGAATGAGTTAGGGAGGACTGCTTCTTTTTCAATTTCATAGATGAGTTTCAGGAGTATTGGCATCAAATCTTCTCTAAAATTTCTTGTAGACTTCAGCCATGTATCCATCAGAACCTGGGCTTTTCTTTGTTTCTAACTTTTTAATTACATTTTTAATTTCAATAGCTGATATTGGGTTATTCAAAATTGCTATATCTTCTTGCTTGATCTTTGGTAGTTCATATGCTTCTAGGAAACTGTCCATTTCCTCTGTGTTTTCCACTCTATGTGAGTAGAGATTTTCAAAGTAGGTATTCATTATCTTTTGAATTTCCATGGAATCTGTAGTAATTTCCCTCTTTTCAGTCCTTATTGTGTGAATTTGTGTTTTTTCCTTTCTTTTTCTTAATAAGGTTAGCTAAAGGTTTGTTGATGTTGTTTATTCTCTCAAAAAGCCAGCTTTTTGATTCATTAATTCTTTGTATTTTTTTGTTATTTAGTTTCAATTGCATTGATTTCTGCTCTAATCTTTACAATTTCCTCTCCTCTATGAACTTTGGGTTTAACTTGCTCTTCTTTGTCTAGAAACTTGAGATGAAGCACTAGGTTGTTTATTTTTGCTCATTCTTTTTTGATATGACAGTTTATTGCTATATATTTCCCTCTTAAGACTGCTTTCATTGCATGCCACAGATTATAGTATGTTGTTTCCGCATTTTCATTGAATTGTATGTATCACTTTATTTCTTCTTTAATTTCATCTGTAGCCCACTGGTTGTTCAGAAGGTTGTTATTTAAGTTCCATGCATTTATTCAGGTTTTGCAATTTCTTTTGCCATTAATTTCCAATTTTGGTGCACTATGGTCAGATATTATGCATGGGATAATTTCAATACCTTTGCATTTACTTAAGAATGTTTTATGGGATAATTATGATCTATTTTGGACAATGTCCCATGCCAGCTGAGAAGAATGTGTATTCTGACATGGTTGGGTGGAACACTCTATAAACATCTAATAAGTCCAATTGCTTGCAGGTATGATTCAATTGTATTATTTCTTTGCTGACTTTTTGTCTACTTGATCTATCTCTTTGTGACAGTGGACTGTTAAGGTCTCCTGTTATAATTGTGTTCTTGTGTATTTGGTTTTTCATATCCATTATTATTTGTCTTATATAGTTGGGTGCTCCTGTATTTGGTGCATATACATTTGTAATTGTTAGTTCTTCCTCTTAAATTTTTCCACTAATGAGTATGAACTGACCTTCTTTATCTCTTTTAATCATTTTAGGTTTGAAGTTCATGTTGTCTGCAAATAGGATATTTACCTCTGCTTCTTTCTGGATTCCTGTTGCATGGAATACTGTTTTCCATCCTTTGACTTTTAATCTATGAGTTTCCTTTTGGGTGAGATGTGTTTCTTGTATACAGCATATTGTGGGATCCTGTTTCTTGATCCATTCTGTTAACCCATTTCTTTTGACAGATGAATTGAGGCCATTTACATTTATGGATATAACTGATATGTACTGGCTCAACTTTGCCATGCCATGTTCCAGTTGTTTGATTTTTGCTTTTCCTCCTTGTTTAATTGCTTGTCCTACCTAGTGATTTCTTTCTGTTGTTGTTCTGGAGATTGTGGCAATTTTTATCTCTATTGAGTATGTCTTTCAATACTCTTTCTAGGGTTGGCTTGGTGGATGTGAATTTATTTGGTTGTTCTTTGTCATGAAAGTATCTTGTTTCTCCATTAAGTTTGAATGAAAGTTTTTCTGGGTACATCAGTCTGGGTTGAAAGTTGTTTTCTTTCAGGGCTTGAAATACCTCACTCTAAGCTCATCTTGACTTGAGGGTTTGTGCTGAGAAGTCTGCTGTGATTCTATTGGGCTTTCCTTGATAGATGGTTGTGTCTTTTCTCTAACAGCTTTTAGTATTCTGTTTTTATGCTGTATGTCTGGGATCCTAATTATTATATATCTGGGTGTAGATTTATGTTGGTTGTGACTGTTTGGCAATCTATATGCCTAACTTATCTGCGTATCAGATTTCCCCCCCATATTTGGGAAATTTTCTGCCATTGTTTCTGTGAATATTTCAGTTATGTCATTTGCATTGACTCCTGCATTTCATTGATGCCTATTAGTCTTATATTGTTTCTCTTGGCAGAATCTTGAAGCTGCTGAGTTGTCATTTTATGATCCTTTGTTATTTTTAAAAGTTCTATATTTTCATGGTCGCTAATTGTGATCCTGTCCTCAAGGTCCGAAATTCTATCCTCAGCTTCATTTAAATTTGCCAGGTTTCAATAGAATTTTTTGTTTCTTGGCTGTCTCTTTGAGTTTGTTTTATGAATTCTGCTTGTTTTCTATATTGTTCATCCAAGATTTCAATCAGTTTCCCATGCTCCTGTACTTTTTTCTGTATTTCTTCTCTAGCTATGCTGAACAACTCCTTTATTAAGGTTGTTATTTATGTCTTTACATGAGAGATTACTTCTAATTTGATTTCCTCTATAACCTGATGAAGTTTTTTTTTTTACTAGCTATCTTTTCAGAGATTTCCAGTGTGTTACTGTTGAAGTCCTCTATTTCAATGTCTCATGTACTTGTACCTGGTGGACTAGATGTTTGAGGTTTCATTTTGCTTTTTTGTTTTGCCATTTTCCTCTTTAGTAATATTATTATTTATTATTAGCCAGTAATACCAATCTGGGCATTTGCAAGGCATGTGGGAAGCATGGTGCAGCAACTTACTCAGTCCTGGGCCAAGGGGCAGGCTGGTGGCATCAGTCTGGGCATCTGCAGGGCGCTATCTTGTTTTGAAGTTCTACATCACTTTCATGGTTTTGTTTTGAGTAGGTTCATTCTGTTTCATCCTGTTTGGTCGTATTTTACTTAGTGAAGCTGTAACTTCAACTGGTTGTTGAAGTTGTAGGAAGAATGCCAGGAGAAGCACAGGAGCATAGTGATTCGAGCCTGCTGAGGTCTTCTGTTTGGGTGAGAGGTTACTGAGTCTCCCTTCAACTCAGCACAGTTAATCCACTGCATTTCAAGGTTCTGGGAAGAGGAGTGGGAGCCGAAGATCAAGCACTTGGTCTAGGAGATGGGGAGAGTTGCCAAAGGCAGTGGCTGTTGGAACATCATTTCTCCAGGCCAACGAGGGTCACACAGGGAGCCTGGTGGCACGGGCACAAGGTCCAATAGCAGCATGGCTTTTCTTAATGCCAGTGGGGGTCATGCAGGAAGCACATGGCTGTGCTGGTCAAGGTCCTAAGTGGGCTTAGTGTTTCCCAGGGCTGGTGAGGGTTGCACAGGAAGTGTGTAGTGGAGCAGGCCAAGGTCAGAGGGCAGTGCTCCTTCCTCCTTATCTCCAGATTTTAGTAGTGTGAGGTATCTTAAGGCAACTGCAGAAATACAACACCCTAGAGAACTCCGTGAACACATTCTCCAGGAACTTGTCACTGATGTGTATCTCAGCGTTTCTGAAATATTTTCTGCATCAAAATCACCTCTATTCAAGGCTTTCAAACCTGTGCTCCAGTGTTACCCATTGAATCAGCAACCTATGGCTCATACCAGGCCACCTTTATTGCTCAAAAACTTTCTTGGTGACCCTGAAAAGTATTATAATCTAGTGCCACTGGGATATTTTAACAATGCCTTTGGTGGGGCATTAATTGGAAGCCACAAATACAATTCTTTGATGGTCTTGGTCTCATTCTTTCCTATTCTCTGTGGCATTTGCATATGTTAAAAAATGCCAGAAATATCCTTTGATAAAAAAAAAGTCCTCTTTTTTGGAAAGGACTTTTCTATAGAATTTGAGCATTGAGAGAAATGTCCAAAGAGGAAACATAAATAGCTGCTGTATTTTGAGAAACCAGTAATTATTTTTCTGGTCCTTCAGAATGTGTGCAGAAATTGATGGCTCCATTCTAGCAACATGACATAATTAAAGGCAAGTAAAGGCAAAAGAACAAAAGAAAACATGCCAGCTTCCAGCCCCATTACTGAACCTTAGGTTTTTTGTGTGTGCATTTGCATGTGTTTTTAAGATGAAGCATGTCAGGAGAATTTGACACATAAAAAATATTACATTTTTTCAACATTTCAACATTTCAATGGCGTTGAGAACCACTGAACCCACCATAATGTGTTTTCTGTAATGGAAAAGGAGCAAGCCAATATGGAACCTTGCCATTTGAGGCAGAATTTGGGTTGATTTTAAGAGCACTGGGTGAACACCAAAGGGATTTAATAATGAAATGTCAGGAAACCTTGTTTTGGCTGCTCTGAAGAAAATATGCTAGGAAAAGACCTGAGTTGAAGGAAGAAGTTAGTTAGAAGGTTAACACAATGGTTTGGACTAGGATGATCACAGTTGAGATGAAAATAAATCTATGCATTAGAGAAACATGCTTTAATAAGATATGTAAAACTTGTTAATTCATTGGATGTAGTGGTTAAAGAAGAGAAGAAACAACTGGGCATGGTGGTACATGTTTGTAATCCCAGCACTCCAGAAGCTGAGGCAGGAGGATTGCTGCAACTTTAAGGCCAGCCTGTGCTACACAGTGAGTTCAAGGCCATCTTGAAATACATAGTGAAACACTCTGTCTCAGCCCCCACAAAAAATAGAAAAGAAAAGAAAGGGTAGAGTTTAAAATGCTATGTCAGTTTGTCACTTGGACACCTAGAATGTCTTTATCTAACTTAGGAAAGCCAGGAAGAAGGTGAATGATAGTGTGGGACATGTTGCATTTGAGAAATCAGTAGTTTCCAGTAGGCAATGGGATATATGGACCTGATACTCAGGACAGAAGTGTGGGATGAAGACAAATTGGGGATGTTTGGTGCTAAGGAAGATGGGATTTATCAGATGGACAGTGTGTAGGAGGAGAAGGGAAGAGAGCCTGTGAAGGAGTCCTCACTTTAGCATGTAAGTGAAGGTAGAAGAGTGCACTCGAAGGCGATGTCATAAGGCAGAAAATCAGGGAAATGTGGTAAGTGAAGAGAAAGGAATTTTTCAAGACAGGGTGAAATGACAGTAATATAGTACTGTCATTTGGGAGATGAGTTCCTGTGATGGGATGGATGTGAGGAGGCAGAATTCATACTGGGTGGTATGCTGAGGAATAACTGGCAAGAGGAGGAAGAAGAAAAGAGGAGAGAAGAGAAAGCAGAGGAAGAGGAAGAAGATGAGAAAGAGAAAGATGAGGAGAAGGAAGAGAAAGAGAATGGGGAAAAGTGAATAAAAGGAGACTTGAACAGGCTGTTTGCTCTCTGGATCTGAGATAGAAATGGGACCCAGTGCTTTCCCTATGTCCCGATAGTCATCTGGGGGAAGAACCTAACTGGTGGTTCTCACGTCCCTCCCTGATCCAAGCACTGCTGCTACCTGAAGAGCAGCTGAAAGTGTGCAAAGATTGGAGAGGCACCAGGGCCCATAGCCGACATCACCACCAAAGTCTAACCACAGTAGGCCATGATCAACACTGCAGTTCCTCCTGGAGATGTTATAAAAGTCACAGGAGTTGGGCCTGAGAGCAAAAACCTACAATCCCAGCACTCTGGGGAGCTGAAGCAGGAGGATAACAGATTCCATCCCTGCCTGGGAAACATGGCAACTTAGTGAGACCCTGTCTCAAAATTGAAAGTAAACAAACAGCTAGAATGAAGGCCCTGCATTCAATCTCCAGTATAGCACTGAGGAGAAGTCATAGGAGCCACAGTTTTAGCTATGCTATTTTCTGTGGACGCACGTGAACTCTCTGTGGAGATTCTACCCTAGTATCCTGGGCTGTCCTAGACACTCTATGGGTGCTCCAGAAGATACCTTTGTGGCAATAGGTTTGAAAATGTCAGCTTCACCTCATGGCTGCCCTTGGTGGCTCCACTCATTCAGATGATCTTCTTCCCACTGTCACTATTCTAAAATTGCTGGAATCAGTTAATCCACAAAATGTGAGACTGTGCTTGCACTGCTCTATACAATAAGCAGGTTTGGTTCACACTCCACAGGTCAATAGAGGAGAGCTCCTTCCACCACACTTCCACCCTATGCTACAGCACAGGTCCTTATGCTTTGCTTTTGTGATATGTTTCTGTGGCTCCTGACCTTTCTCTCAGGTAGAGTGGGCTGAGAACTAAAAGGGCTTGGTAACACAGGGGTTAGTAAAGCCAAAGAGTTGAGAGACAGAGGCAGTGTGACCAAAGACTTGAGGATTGAGGCATCCAGAAAAGGTTCATGTGGACTCCAACATAGGGTTTGAGGATGCCAGCAAAAGACAGAAGCTGAGGGAAAGCCTGGAGGCCCTGGAGGAGAAGATACAGACCAGCGGTGAAGGCTGATCGTGGAAGAGAGGAGAGAACTGAGGCCTGAGGCTGCTTGCAAAGGGAGAAGTAACAGGTTGGAACCTGAGGGTTTCCCCTGGAGAGGCAGGTGGAAGGGCACCCTAGAGAATCAGCAAAAGTTGCTAGTAAGGCTCCAGAAAGCCACAAAGGGGCCTAGCCGTCATAGGCTCTGGTGAAGCTGAGAGAGGTAGCTAGAAGTTGCCAGGGGCAGTAACATTAAGAATTACAATACCAAGAGTTGCAAGACTCAGAGCCAAAAGGCACTGTCACTGAAGGCTCAGAGCTGTGGCACTAAGGCCATTAACACTCAAAGCTCGAAGCCACTAGCTTTAAAGGAGTAGCACTTTGCTAATTTTGAGATTTCCATCCAAATTGAGCAAAAGAACCTTTGGCTGATTAGTGACAGATTTGTGTCATCATCTCACCAAAGAATGTCAGAAGTGATGATCTCAGATTTCTAGTAATTCCAACACTTTATGATTTAATGTTTTAAAGTCACACATAGGCAGGCATGAAATTACATGGCCCTTAATGTACCTATTTTGATAAAACATAAATTTTGTCATCTCTTCTCCAAGATTCATAATCATATGTAAATTGGAGGTTGTCAAATTTTGTACAGCTGAGGGTCTTACAATTTGCATGCTGAATTTTCCATGATGTTTCTTGCATGCATAATATCAAACGTCAGTGTAATTCTCTCACACTTCTTTCATGAATTCACAAAATTTCATGAGTGGAAAAATCACATCAGATATGCCTTGAGTCTTCTCTGACTTTCCTGTAGTGAATCCAGATGGACCGATAAAATTACTTTTGAGCACATTCCTGGTAGAAACCTATGGTTTATAGCATGAAACCATTTGAGTTAACCCCACTGTAGCCATTGTTTTAACCTGTAATTATTTAACTAGATTCAATGCTTTTCCAGGTCAAAATTTTTTTTCCACATAGTGAATTACTAACTGCAAATAATTATTTTTTTCCCTTTGGGTAATCAGAAGCCATTTCATTTGAAAAGATATTTTGGTGATATTTCATTTTAACATCATGGTTTTCTTTGTTATACAAAAATTGGAGCATGTGTGACCACGGAAAAGACATTTCTATGTGGTTTCTGTCCTTTAGTCTCCTAGTTATTCTAAGAACTGACTGCTGTAACTACAGAAATGTATGTGCAGTGATGACGAGGAGGAGCAGTGAAACATTAATGAATAAATCTTTTAGTTTCTGGCCTTGTGCTGTGGAGATGGACAGAGCCAGAGTATACAAATGAGAGAATGCGTAGTAATCAAATAAACTTAATTAAACAGTAGAGTGTTAGCATTCAGACTGGTGAGTAGGAAGACTTAGGTATTGTCAGCCAGCCATTATTTTAATTAAGGAAATTTTGAAAGCTTGTTAACATTAAAATCTGATCTCACCTTCACAAAGCCCCTGTGGCTTTTCACTGAAAAGGAAGCAGAGTGGCTTCTGTAATCATCATTTATAACAAGAGGTTCCCTGAGGTCCTTTCTTCATGTGAAAGGAAGGAGCAAAGGTGATGGGGAGAATTATTTGGCGGTGAATGTGCCCTAAGGGTTTAACCAAGCTGTTGGGACACAGAGCAGAGGGCAGCAGTCAGGGACCACCCTGGAAGTCTCCACTCCTCAGTAGCTGCTACATTGTTTTAGTAAAACCGAGCATTTGACTCATGCAAATAGCTCTTTTTCTGGATCAACATCTACAAAACTAGGGTCAAAGAGAAGACAGATTTTAAGCTCATTTTTACCTGGAAGATTTTTCAGTTTGAGAGAGGTCTTTCAATTTGGGCTTATTGTGTAATGGGCTCATGAGAGTGAAATTGGAGATTGGGCATGCATACCAAACTGAAATAAATAAGAATGGTGTTTGTTGAAAAGTCTGCAAGTCGCATCTGAATTACAACCTTTGGGAAAAAATCCAAAGGTGATGTTGATTTATGCTTCTAAAAATCTGTGGACAGAATTTACCTGGACTTTTTCATAAGGTAACCCAGATTCTATTATCTGTAGAGAACTTGTGTAAGAAAATAATTTGGGAGGTACCTTAGTTGCAGCTTGGGGTTAACTGAGTCTGAGTTATAGGCAACTTGTACAAGCCAGGTTAGTGTGTGTATGTGTGTGGGGTCACCAGCAAGGTGTATAAACAGGAGGGTGATGAGAGGCTGGGTCGGGAGGGTGGAGGACTGGCGATAGTGTTGTTTGGGGTGAAGAGTTCCTGTATGCTGCTTTATATTACCTCCTGTCCCTTTTAATAAAAACACCCCGGTCCTTGAGTCTACACGGTTTTGTGATTCCCAGTTAACACTTCAGGTTTTTAAGGTTTCTGTAAATAGACCAGGGGTGTAGATTGAGAGAGGATGGAAGCAGGTGATTTAGGGTAACATAGACTGGCCAGGAGTGGGGTGAGTTGGTACAGCAGGGAGAATGCAGTTGTATAGAGTGAAAAATGGAAACACTGGAATAGAATATATGTCTCTTTTTTCTTAACAATTTTTCCTTGTACTGACCCTGGCAAATTCACCCAGAGGGTAAAAGGCATATGGCCCTAAGGGGGAGATTTAAAGACTCTGCCAGGCAAGCAGTTTTCTATGGGGTTGCCAATGTGAACTTTACTTTTTGCTATTTGCACTGGATTAGCAATCACTGCAGGGCTTTGTGAAAAATCTGCATAAGTACATTTAGTGAACTCAGATGGAGAAAATGTGTTTCATTTTGTCCTGGAGAGGAACTTAGGTTCTCTGTGCCTGACAATGTCATATGCTTGCCATTAGTTACTCTAGTAAATATTTGGTACTGTAGCCAAGAAACAAAATAGATTATAAACTAGTAAACCTTTAAAAACTGTTATAGCCCATTGGTAGTGTATTCCTAATAGTGAAGAATGGAATCTTTCATCACTAAGAGTAAAATATTCATATTTAAAATATCAGTTCCTATTTAACAAAGACACAGCTGCTAATAATGTCAACAAAGATTCCTTCAACATTAATTTTCAGCCAAGGATATAGGCAGTGGCACACTGCCTACCTTTCAAGTGCAAGGTTGTGAGTTTTTTTGTCCCAGTACAAAAAAAAAAAATAATTTTCAGATTAACTAAAAAAATTTGAACGTGAACTTGAAAAATTTGCTGTGCTGTAGATGTGGGACCACTTGGAAGAGTTGTTAAAGACTCATTTCTTTTGCTTTCTTTCTTTCTTTCTTTCTTTCTTTCTTTCTTTCTTTCTTTCCTTCTTTCTTTTTTTCTGGTCTTTTATGAAGCAGAGTTTCACTATGCAGTTCAGGCTAGCTTTGAACTCACAGTGATCCTCTTGCCTCAGAATCCTGAGTGCTGGGATGTGCCATCATGCATGGCTTTTGATTCCATTTTTTTTTATGTTTATTTTTTGGTATCCAGCATCAAACTTTATTCACTTTAAATGAGAATGCTCCTAAAGGTAATTATACTTGGTCTTGAGATTACAGAGTTAAATCAGCCATGAGTAGTTGATATTCCTCATAGAAAGTAGTGTAGAGGATTTGCCTTACGGAAAGACACCACAAATTTATTGGAAATCCAAAGCCACTATTTAATATTACTTTTTGAAGTGTACTTGTTCTAGGTAGGAGGCTGAGGCAGGAGGATCACTGCAAGTTCAAGGCCAGCCTGGGCTACATAGTGAGTAAGCTGAACTACATAGTGAGACCCTGTCTCAAAAATGAAAAACAAAAATGAACAACAACAACAAAAAAACCCCCAAATATGATGCAATTTTTTTCACAATTCTTATATACGTGTAGATTTGCTGTAGTGGAAAAGATCAAAATCTTTTGCATCAGCCACATCTGGATTCTTCTGTTTCTGGCCCTGCCACTTACCAGCCATACTCCTGGGTTAAATTAATTAACCGACCCAAGTATCCATGGTCCATCTTCAGCCCTGCTTACTTTACGTGTGGTCGTGGGGATCCAGGGAGCCAGCATACACGAGGAACTCAGGGTGTGCTAGAAGAAACATAAGGAACTCTGTGTATATTTGGATACTGACAAATAAGATGGACTTTCATTTTAAAAAGCATTACGGAATTTAGAATTTTGGGTGGAAGCATAATGGTGAGGATAAAGGAAGGTGTAGTGAGAGGAACCTGGGCTTGAGTCTGGCTTTGACATCTGGCAGCAGTGTGTCTTAAGAGTACTTAACACTCTGTGAACCTCAGTGGTGACACCTAAGTTAGGGTTTCAGCACTGCTGCTGTGGGTGAGGTATATGAGGGGAATGAGGAGTGACAGTCTGAAGTCTGCCCACCTCATGTGTTCAGATTGTGCTACGCAAGTTATCAGGGCAGCAATGAGCATCATTATTGTTGAGTGACCAACAAGAGACCTGCTGGCCCCTGCAGAGCTGTTTTCACCTCAAACAACTCAGGGCTCACTGATGTGGGGTGCAGCCTACAGGTGGGCTGGGCTGCCTGCACCAAGGCTGACAGCCTTTTAAAGCGGATTCCTCTCTTTCCCCAGGACCAGTTCTGGCTTCACCACTTTCCCCCCTGGTAGTGTAGCAGGCAGCTGAGTTAGTTAAAATATTATAGGCAGTGAGATAGGGCTAGGTACTCAGTGCAGACACCTGGCAGCTGCAGGAAGCTGATGCTTCCTGCTGTGGACCAGGCCTCAAGACAAAAAACCAAACAAAAGCACCCATATCCTAAGGATTGATACCCTAATAGTTCACATCCCCTAGGAAAGAGTCACTGCTCTTAAAGAATGCCCACTTTCTATGTGACTCACTTCCCCATTTGTCCCTAATGTAGTAGGCCAGAAGTTTCCTCCCCCAGTATCAGTAGCTTCCCCTCCATTTCTCTTTTCTCATCAGATAAGCTCAAGCAACTCCATCTGCTTTCATCTGTGTCTTTTTCCTTTTCTTATCCCGACACTTGTTCAGGGCATAAAGTGGAGGCTTACTTCACTTTAGCTTCTCAAATTGTTTTTATCACAGGATGCCTGTTACTGCTATGGATTTGAACACTGATTTAGAAACTACAGATTGGAGCACCGTGTCTTTCTTTTTGCAACCCTGCAAAGCCATCTTAATCCTAGTGAGTACAACAAGGTCTTGGGGATACACAATCCTGAGGGAAAGAAAGAAAAACATCACAGTTTATTTGGCACAGTTAATTTGGAACACATTTTATTTTGATGAAATTAGCTCAGTAGAGAAGGCTTAAGCATAATCTTGACTTATTTTTTGCACTTCAAGGATACTTGAATGGGAAAACCAATTCCTAACTTCCTATCTCCCCTGTAAAACAGGCATGTTTTATTATCTTGATCTAGTTCTTTTATCAACTTGCTGCAGCCTTAGAATAAATGTAGCTGTTATAGAATTAAGATAACCACATTTTTTTCCCTGACAAAACACTTGCAAAAGTCATGCTTTATGGGTCAGGTTACCTCTTGGTATTACTTTCCTTCTATGATCCTCAATCCATTAGGGAATGTCTTGGGAAGAGCAATCATCAGGCAGCAAATGTGAAGCATTCATGATATGTCTTCCACCATGATTACTACTCTATTCTAATAGAATATTTCCTCAGGGATTTTAATTGAATTATTCCTGATGAAATAAAAAGAGACATACCATGGCCTGGTCCAGTGGTTGGCAAACTGTGACCCGTGGAACAAATTGGCCTGTGTTTGTAAGTCTGAGAGCTAAGAATTTTCTCTTTCTTTTTCCCTTTCTTTCTCTTATTTTACATGTTGAGAAGGTTGTAAGCAAAGCAAAGCAAAATAAAGCAGAATCTGCAACAAAGATCACATTCTGAAAGACTTATCTATTATTAATAGGCTTTTATTGAAAAAAACTCACTGACCCATCATGAGAAAAAAAACACAATAGCAAAATTAGCTAGATTCTATCTTCATAAACATTGCGGAAACAATGATACAGGGTGAAGGCCACATATCATGTTAAGTCTTCTTTCTCATTTGTATATTGTGAATAATGCTCTTTCCAGTGACATGAGAATGACAAGAGTGCTTGTTGCTTGGTAGACACTGAACAGAAAGACCCTCTTCACGTCACTCTCAGCAGCATATCTCTGCAACTTTGTGGATGTCTGGCACTTTGTAAATATTAAAGAGAAAATCGTAAAAACATTTTCCTGGAATAGAAACAGAGGGAGATTATCAGTATGAAAATGTCTTAATTTGCCAGCAATATATGAAAAAACTGAAATATAAAAGCTTTTAACTATTTTGATGGCAAAATAATGGTAGACGTAGCATGCACGTGGTGCTTAGATTTCAAATGCTTTCCTTTCAAAGTAGAGGGGAAAAAGATCAGTAGCTCAGCAGGCTTGTGGTTGTGTTTTTTAAATGGAATGAACCACTTAAGGATGTCCTAGGGAGAGGTATTTTTATTGTTTCAAAAACTTTACATTAACTTGTATTATCAAACATTAGTTATAGACATTTTTTTAAACATATGTAAAAGTAGAGAGACTAGTATAATGAGCATAGCTTTGCAGTTATTAGCATATAACCAATCTTGTTTCCTCTTTAGCCTCTCCCATTTCTTAGTGCTGGCATTACATATGTGATCATTTCAAGGAAAATTCTGGAGATTATGTGTTTGATCTATATTTTTCAGCATTGTGGCTATTTTAGTATGTATCTCTAAAAGATTCTTTAAAAAAAACCAGAGTATCATTTTCATAGAGAAGAAATTGAAGAATTTTTAGTAACAAGCAATACTGAGTCCAAATATTTCTCTCTCTTTCTTCCTTGTTCCCTGCCTTTTTGGCTTCCTGCCTTCTTTGCTCTCTTCTTTGCCCCAGCATTCACACAGGATACACATGAAGCTCGTTGATTTGTATCTTAAATCTCCTTTAATCTCTATGTTTCTCTATATTTTATTTTTATCCATAGAAATTTACAGACCACTAGATTTAGTTTATTAATATTTGTATCTATGCTTATCAGGGATATTGGTCTGTAGTCTGTAGTTTTCCTTCTTTTCTTTGGTGACATTTTTCTGGAAGGCTTTGTCTAGAGCTAATGTTATCCATTCCTTACATGTTTGGTAGAACACCCTAGTGAAGCCTGGAGTTTTCTTTGTTGGAAGGTCAAAGAAGGTTTATTAGATTTAAGATTATTCATGTTATCTCTTTCAGCTTGAGTGGACTTTTATTGCTGGCTTTGTTCAAGGAATTTGTTTATTTTATTTAACTTTACAGTTTATTGGCATAAAATATTTCTTTATTATCTTTCAGTGCCTCCAGGGTCTATAGATATTTTTCTTTCATTCCTGGTCCTGGTAATGTGTGTCATTTCTTTTCTTTTGTCAATCTTGCTAAAGGCTTATCAGTCTTATTAATCTTTTCAAAGAATCAACTTATGGTTTCATTGATTTTCTTTATTATTTCTCTGCTTTCAATTTTACTGATTTATGTTCATTATTGTTTTCTTTCTGCTTGCTCTGGTTTCAGTATGCTCTTC
Organism: Hydrochoerus hydrochaeris; assembly: GCA_004027455.1. Lineage (NCBI taxonomy): Eukaryota > Metazoa > Chordata > Mammalia > Rodentia > Hydrochaeridae > Hydrochoerus > Hydrochoerus hydrochaeris. Next base: position 620 of record PVLA01008807.1, on the reverse strand, counting down.
TTTGTCTAGTAACAGGGAAGGTTATATCATTAATATGACATGACTTCCATTTTCCAACAAACATTTTTTTTCTTTTATCTTTTTCCTTCTTTATTCTTTTTTAATAGGGGAGAGCAAGAATGCAGTCCCCCACTACCATAAATTATGCAGCTGAGTTTCCCACTTTTGGGGGAATGGCAGGAATCACTGAATAATCCTCACCCCGGGGAAACCACCTTTGTGATCACGGTATTTCCCTGGCCTGGTAAGTAGCCAACAAACATTTAACACTATACATTTATCTTTAAGCATTATTTTAGCTGCATCTCACAAATTTTCATGTTGTATGTTCATTTCCATTCAACTCAATTTTTTATTACTGATCACTTATGACTTCTTCTTCAATCTATAGGTTATTCAGAAGTATGAGAGGGAGAAAAAAATACCAGGATTTTAGGAACAGTGGCAGAAAGGCCTCAATGAGTGGGGCAGGAAGTAGAATGAAGGAGAAAACTAGACAAACAAAGGCAGAAAAATAGCATAGCAGAAATGAGGCAGAGAAGGATAACTAGAAACTATAATATAGATGGTCTTGATATGCTATATTGTAAATAGTGCACCAGGATTTAAAACCCACATTA
>PVLA01008806.1:69134-83899 GCA_004027455.1 Hydrochoerus hydrochaeris | reverse complement strand
CAGCCTCTCCAGCATTTGTTGTTGGTAGTTTTGCTGATCCTGGCCATTCTTTCTGGAGTAAGATGATATCTCAGTGTGGTTTTAATTTGCATTTCTCTAATGACCAATGATGATGAACATTTTTTTTTCATGTATTTATTTGCCATTCATATTTCTTCATATGAGAACTGTGTGTTCATTTCGGATGCCCATTTTTGGATTGGGTCTTTGAATTTTGGGGGTCTGATTTTTTAAAATTCTTTCTAAGTTATAGACAGAAGTCCTTTGTCTGAGGGACAGTTCAGTAAGATTTTTTTCCCAGTTTGTGGGTTTTCTTTTCACTCTGCTGGAGATTTCTTTGGACATGCAGAAACTCTTTAATAAGATGTGATCCCAGTTATTGATTCTGGGAAGTATTTCCCATGCAGTTTGGTTCTTGTTCATGAATTCTCTACCTACCCCCATGTCTTCAAGATTTTTACCTAATTTGTCTTCCAACAGATTTAGTGTTTCTGTTGTAATATTTAAATCATTGATCCATTTAGACTTTAGTTTAGTACCTGGTGATAGGCATGGGTCTAATTTTAGTTTTTGGCATATGGAAAGCCAGTTTTTCCAGCACCATTTATTAACGAGACTATCGTTCTTCTAGTGAATGTGTTTGGCCCCTTTATCAAAGATAAGGTGGTTGAGTGTGTTCATAGTTGTATCTTCTAGTCTATTCCATTGATCTTCAGGTCTGTTTTTATTCCAATACCATGTTGATTTTATTACGGTAGCTTTGTAGTATAACTTCAAGTCAGGGATTGTGATGCCTCCTGCCTTGGCTTTGCTGCTTAGAATTGCCTTTGCTATTCTAGGTCTATTCTGGTTCCAGATGAATTTTAGGAGCAATTTTTCTAGATCTATGAGGTATGTTAGTGGTATTTACATTGGGATTTCATTGAATGTGTATAACAATTTTGGGAGAATGGCCATTTTCACAGTATTTATTCTTCCTATCTATGATCAAGGGATGTCTTTCCATTTTCTGAGGTCCTCTTCAATTTCTTTTTTCAAGGTATTATAATTTTCCCTGTACAACTCTTTTACATCTTTCGTTAGATTAATTCCTAAGTATTTCATTCTTTTGGATGCTAGTGTGAAGGGTGTGGCTTCTCTTATTTCTCTCTCGGTGATTTTGTTGTTAGTGTATAAGAGTGCTATTGATTTTTGAGTATTGATTTTGTATCCAGCTACATTGCTGAATTTATTTATTGTATCTTGGAGTCTCTCAACAGAGGTTTGGGGGTCTTCTATGTAGAGTATCATGTCATCTGCAAATAATAATTTAACATCTTCTTTTCCTATCTTTACTCCTTTTATTTCTCTCTCTTGTCTAATTGCTCTGGCTAGTATTTCCAGTACTATGCTGAATAGGAGCAGTGATAAGGGACATCTTTGTCTTGTGCCTGATTTCAAGGTAAAAGCTTCAGTTTTTGGCCATTTAATATGACACTAGTTGTTGGTTTGTCATAGATGGCCTTTATCATTTTGAGGTAAAGACCATCTATTCTAATTCTCTATACGTTTCTTATCATGAATGGGTGTTGGATCTTATCAAAAGCTTTTTCTGCATCTATAAAAATGATCATGTGATTCTTACTTTTGGCTCTATTGATATGGTGGATTATGTTTATTGATTTATGTATGTTGAACCATCCCTGCATGCCCGGGATGACTCCCACTTGGTCATGGTGTATAATCTTCTTGATGATTTGCTGCATCCTGTTTGCCAATATTTTATTGAGAATTTTTGCATCTTAGGGAGATTGGCCTGTAGTTCACTTTTTTTGTTGGGTCTTTCTCAGGTTTTGGTACTAAACTGAGATTTGCTTCCAGGAATGACTTAGGGAGAATTGCTTCCCTTTCAGTTTCATTGAAGAGTTTGAGGAGTGTTGGCATTAAGTCTTCTTTGTATTTCTTGTAGAATTCCACAGTGAATCTATCTGGGCCTGGGCTCTTCTTTGTTGGTAGGGACTTGACTACATTTTCACTTTCATTAATAAAAATTGGGTTATTCAGCAGTTTTACATCTTCTTGATCCAGCTTTGGTGGTTCATATATTTGTAGGAATCTTTCTTCTGTGTTATTGAACATATGAAAGTAGAGGTTTTCGAAATAGTTGTTGATGATCTTCTGTATTTCCACAGGGTCAGTAGTGACTTCACCTTTTTCATCCTGTATTGCATGAATTTGAGTCTTTTCTTTCCTTTTTCAAATTAGGTTGGCTAGGGGCTTATCAATTTTATTTATTCTTTCAAAGAACCAACTCTTTGATTCATTGATTCTTTGTATTGTTTTCTTAGTCTCTACTGCATTAATTTCTGCTCTGATCTTTATAATTTCCTCCCTTCTTTTGGCTTGCTCTTCTTTTTCTAGATGTTTCAGGTGTAATATCAGGTTGCTTATATTGTGTTCATTCTGTTTTCCTAATGTGGGAACTCAGTGCAATAAATTTTCCTCTTAGGACTGCTTTCATTGCATCTCACAGGTTCCGGTAAATTGTTTTTGTATTTTCAGTTGCTTGGAGATATTTTTATTTTCTTCTTTAATTTCCTTTGTGACCCACTGATTGCTTAAGAGTATATTATTTAATTTCCATATATTTGTGGGGGTTTTGCAGTTACTTTTATCATTAATTTCCAGTTTCATGGTGCTATGATCTGATAACATGAATGGGATAATTTCAATTCTTTTGCATTTACTTTAATATGTTCTGTGGGTTAGTATATGGTCTATTTTAGAGAATGTCCCATGTATTGCTGAGAAGAATGTATATTCTGATGTTGTTGGATGGAACACTCTGTATACATCTATCAGATCCATTTGTTCACAGGTGATTCAGTTCTGTTATTTCTTTGCTGATTTTCTGTCTAGTTGATCTGTCCCTTTGTGTCAATGGTGTGTTAAGGTCTCCTGTAATAATTGTGTTATTGCCTATTTGATTTTTCATTTCTGTTCATACTTGCTTTGTGTAGTTGGGTGCTCTGGAATTTGGTGCATATATATTTAAGATTGTTATCTCTTCCTCTTGCAGTTTTCCCCTAACTAGTATGTAGTGACCTTCTTTATCTCCTCAGACTATTCTTGGTTTGAAGTTCACATGGTCTGCAAACAGAATAGCTACCCCCACTTTTTTTTTGAGTCCCTGTTGCATGGAGTTTTGTTTTCCATCCTTTGACTTTCAGTGTATGAGTTTCCTTTTGGGTTAGATGGGTTTCTTGTAGACAGCATATGGTTGGACGTTGTTTCTTGATCCATTCTGCCAGTCTGTTTCTTTTAATTGGTGAATTGAGGCCATTTACATTAATGATTATAACTGTAATATATTGGTTTTATTGTTGACATGTTATTTTTCTGATGTTGTGTCTTAACTTTCCATTCTGTTTAATTGTCTGCCTTGCTTAGTGGCTTTTTCCTATGTGTATCTAGAATGTCTTTCAGTATTCTTTGTAGGTTTGGTTTGGTGATCATGAAGTTCTTCAGCTGTTCTTTCTCATGGAAGTATTTTATTTCTCCATCCATTTTGAAGGACAGTTCTGCAGGGTACATCAGTCTGGGTTGGAAGTCGTTTTCCTTTAGTATCTGAAACACTTCATTCCATGCTCTTCTCAACTTCATTGTTGTGTTGAGAAGTCTGCTGTGATTCTGATAGGTTTTCCTTTTTAGGTGACCTGTCTTTTTTCTCTAACAGCTTTTAATATTCTGTTCTTATGTTGGATTTCTGGGGTGGTGATTATTATATGTCTGGGTGTAGTTTTGTTTTTGTTATGGCTATTTGGAGTTCTATATGCTTCACTAATCTGTATGTCAGTTTCCATACTCATGTTTGGGAAGTTTTCAGCTATTACTTCTGTAAATAGCCTCTTGATATCATTTGTGTTGTCCCCTTCTTTTTCATTTATCTCTATTAATCTTATGTTGTTTTTCTTTGCATCATCTTGCAGCTGTTGAATTGTTAATTCCTGATTTCTTGTTATTGTTAGATGATCTTTCCTTTCCTGTTCACTAGCTGCAATCTTATCTTTGAGGTCTGAGATTCTATATTCACTTTTGTTGAGGCAGTTTTTGCAACTTTCAATAGAGTTTTTGATTTCCTGTATATCTCTTTGAATCTGTTTCATGTATTCTGTTTGTTTCTTAAACTGTTCATTTAGGAATACTATCATTTTGCTTTGTTCCTCTAATTTTTTAGCTTTGTCTTTGTTGGATGCATTCAGTATTTCTTTCACTACTTTTATCACCTTGGAGATTATTTCTGATTTGAGTTCCCTCATAGCTTACCATACTTGCTTCTTTACTTCAGTTGATATCATTTCAGACATTTCAGGTGTATGGCTAATATTTTCTTCTATGTACATGGCTTCTAGGTTTTCTTGGGATGGGCTGGAGGTTTGAGATTGCATTTTGGTCTTTCATTTTGTCATTTTCCTATATTTCCAGCGGTATTCCAAAGCTTTCCCTGATGTGTTGGAAATCACCTCCTACACCCTCTGCTACTGGGACTCACTTGACTTTCACTCCCCTTATGTGGTGGGCCTGGCTCCACTGGTTGAATGAAGGTTGCTGGGTGTGGTCCACTCAAACCTGTGGAACCTCTGGTGCTTAGTCCAGTGTCCTAAGGGGGCTGGGCAGGCACCCAGCTGCTGGGATCAGTGGTCCCAAACTTTTTCCAGACCTGCCCTGGCGAACTGCAGCTCACCTAGTGGTGCGGCACTGGCTTGGCTTCGCTTTCAGTGGGCCTGGCTCCCTCATGTACTTCTGGTATTGCAAGACATTGCTCATTTATGAAGTTAAAATTTATGAGAAATTTTGCTCATCTTGAGAAACAAATGTGGAACAAGTGTGGAACAAGTTACTTGCAATCCAAAGTTTTTCTGTATATTGATTCTATTCTGGGGTAGGGCTGAGATTGAGCTTCTTAAAAGCTTCTGAGTGATGCTGAGGGACACAAGTGAGTGGTGAGATCCTGGAGAGGTGAGCCCCTCCCTGGTAACTGGGTGGGAAAGAATACCAGGGGCTCAGCTAGCTTCTCTGGCTTGGATGGTGTTTTTGGTTTCTTCTGGTTACCATGCAGAAATGCAGAGATAGACTCTTGGTGAAAGCTTCCAAAAGAGCCACATATACTTGGAAACTCTGTGGCTGTGGTCATTTCATTTTGGGGGTCAGTTTTAAATTTTTTTTAATTTTAAAATTTTAAATCTTTCTTTCTCCAGGGAATCATAATAAACATTTATTATTATTATTATTATTATTTTGGTACTAGGAATTGAAATCAGAACCTTGTGCTTGCCAGGCAGGCACTGTGCTGTCGAGCTATATCCCTGGTGCATAATAAATATTTAGAACAGGACTCAGATATGCATTTTGTAAGCAAAAGCAGTCACAGCAAATGCAAGTAAAATATGTTTTTGAAAGATGATTTAAACATTTAAAGTGAAGAGGCACAGATATTTTTTCCAATGTATGGTGTGATAAAAAATAACATGTTTATATTTTAAATATTTATTATAGTAAAAGACATATTGCCATTAATTTCCCTCACAGTACTTTCCTTTGCTTTAGGCACACTTATTCTGTTGTTCTTGCTACACTCTGAAGCAGCTCTGAAATCTTTCTTAAGTTGCATTACTGTGGCTGCCTCAGTGTCTTAAATTGATTCAAAATGTTTACCTTTCATGGCCACTTTAACTCTGGAGAGAAGCCAGAAGCCACATTGTGCCAGATCCACTAATGTTTTTTGTTTATTTTATTTTAAAGAGAGTAAAACCAGACCAAACCAAACAGAATAAATCCAATCAAAACAAAACAGTGAAAGTGATACAGGACTTTCAAAACAAGATAATAGGAAATCAACAATGGCTACCATAATATATCTTATTACCTTTGAAATAGCTACCCATGCCATCAGATATAATAAAATCAAACAGAATAAAACCAAACCAAACAAAACAATGAAAGTGATGCAGGACTTTAAAACAACACAATAAGGAGTTAACAATGGCTACCATCTTTAGAAGGAGATCCCCCATAGTTGCTGTATTTCATATTGTTATCTTCTATAGAGATGCTCCCACTACCAGTTTTAGGTTGGGGAGTGGGGATGCTTGATGCGTCTTGTCTCCCAGTCCACATGCTGGCTGGTTCACAGGAAGAGGCTGGCTTCTTGTTTCTCCTCCTGGTCTACATGGCTGCCTCTGGCTCACAGGAGTTAGCTTCTTGTTTCTCCTTCTTGCCCACAACTGCTTCTGGCTCACAGGAAGGGGTTAGCTTCTTGGTTCTTCTCCTGGCTGCATCACAGACTATAATGTTTTTGACAGAAATTACTACAAACACTTTAAGGAATACATGATACAAAGTTTTTGGACTCTGTAGCTTTACTTTCCTATTTCTCCTCATTTCTGTACATGTGCAAAGCACACATTCATATCTGTATTTTCTCTGGGATAAAATAGTAACTTCCTAAGGATTCTAATTTTTCACTGTTACTATAAGAGAAACTTCTGGGATTTGGATGGGGTCCTTCTTGGAGGATGCAGTTCTGTAGTGCTTAGAGCAGATCAGGAATTCTGAAGTTCTTTTCCTGGCTCTCCATGTACTTCTTTGAGATTTACTTTTGATCAATCAGGATGTCTTGGGGGTCCACACTTTTGTATTTTAGGCAATACTATCCCAGGGAAATGGATATGATACTTCATAGACATCTGTGATTTGCAGAAGAGCACAGCTTAGAAGCACAGTAGTTATTTTTCCACCCTGGCACTGGGGATAGAACCTAGGACTTCCACACTGAGATATGTCCCCAGCCTTACTTTGCATTTTCTATTTTTTCAGACAGGTTCTCACTAAGTCACTGAGTTGCCTAAACTCCTCAGAATGCTGAGATTACAGACATGAGCTAAGTTTTGTGGCTTCTGGGTCTCTGCCTCAAGAACATGACTGACTTGAAAGTGAGGCTCTGCCTGTGAAGGCAGCTAGGAGAATTTCATGGGGTCCATTTAGTTGGGTGTAAGACATCTCTTTCTTCTAACTTCCTCTGTGTGGACCATTCTGCTCCTGGACTGGGTATGTGACATTTGCTGGTCTGACAGCCTGCCTGTCTGATAAAAAGACAATGGCAGCCATGTGTTTTCTGAGTACTGGCAGAAACAGCTGCAAAAGAGTTGACTCTACCTTGAAATGAGACCCATTACCCTTGACCCCATGGATGGCACCCCCACAAGGATGAATGTCCAGGGTCACTTGAGGCTTGTTGTGATGTACATGCAATGTATATCGTTAGTGGTTAAGATTTAGGACAGGGCTGTCTGGGTTGTTGCTTGCGACCTTGATAGTATATGCTGATTTTATTTATTTATTTATTTATTTATTTATTTAAAGAGAAAAAAAAACAGGAAAAAGGTAGAAATATTACAGAATTTCAAGAAAAGAAGATAAACAGTAAGAAATCATTAGTTGATAAATTACATATTGTTCTTTTAGAAATAGTTATTCAAGTTACAGAATTAAAGCACACAAAGTAGACACTCAAGCAGTGAGAGTGCAAACAGATCTGTTCAACAATCCAACAAGAACCTAGAAATATGGTCATCAATCCCACACATCTAAACATACATGCAGCTATATCTTTTATAGTGCTTCCTGTTTCCTCTTTTTTACAATAGCAATTATACATTTTTAAAATTTTATTTAAAGAGAAGAAAAAAAAGCAAAACAGAAAAAAGGATAGCAACAATGCAGAATTCTAAAAGAGAGAAAGAAAAAGGAGAATGAGAAAAAGCCCCACTAAGATATCAGTAATTTATAAATTACATACTGTCATCCTGGATGTAGTTGTTCAGGTTACAAAGTTAAAGGATAAATAGTAAATATTCAAACAGTCAGACTACAAACAGTTCTGCTCAAAGATCCAACAAAGATTCAGCAATATGGTCATCTATTTTACACACTCAAACTTACATGCAGTTATATCCCTTAGAGCACTTTCTTTTCCTCTCTTTTTTACAATAGCAATTACACATTTTGGTTTTATTACTCTTGTAGTTCTTATTTACTTTTTACACTAGAGACACAATATGATATTTATAAATATGATTCTTATTTATTTCACTAATGAGGATAGTCTCAAATTGTCTCCATTTGCCTATGAAGGCCTCAAGATCATCCTTTTTATAGCTGAGTAATATTCCATTGTATAAAAATGCCACATCTTTTTCATCCACTCTGTAGTTGATGGGCATCTGGTTGTTTCCAGGATTTAGCTATCACAAATTGTGCAGCTATGAACATGGGTGCACATATATCACTGTGATATGAACTTTTCAGTTCTTTGTGGAAAATATGCAGGAGGGGGATAGCTGGATTGAATGGAGCTTCCAATCCTAGTCTTCTGAGAATTCTTCATATGGATTTCCATAATGATTGCACCAGTCTACATTCCCACCAACAGTGGAGCAGTGTTCCTTTTCCCCCGCAGCCTCGCCAACATTTGTTATCAGTTGATTTCTTAATGGCAGCTATTCTTTCTGGAATAAAGTGAAATCTCAATGCTGTTTTAGTTTGCATTTCTCGAATGACCAGTGATGGTGAACATTTCTTCATGTATTTATTTGTCATTTGTATATCTTTCTCTGAGAACTGTGTGTTCATCTCAGATGCCCATTTTTGGAGAGGGTCTTTGAATCTGGGGGGCTTGATGTTTTTCAATTCTTTATATATTCTGGACACAAGTCCTTTGTCTGAGGGGTTGCTGGTTAAAATTTTTTCCCACTCTGTTGGTTTTCTTTTCACTCTGTTGGTGATTTCCTTTGAAGTGCAGAAACTTTTCAATAATGTGAGATCCCATTTGTTGACTCTTTGAAGTGTTTCCTGTGCAGTTTGCATTTTGTTCATGAATTCTCTGCCTACCCTTATGTCTCCAAGACTTCTACCTACCTTGTCTTCCAGTAGATTTATTGTTTCTGTTTTAATATTGAGGTCTTTGATCCATTTAGACTTTAGTTTTGTTATGCTGATTTTATTTATGTTGTAATGTTCATGATTTGTTGATTGCATGAGAGGAATAGATGCTGAATCCACTTCCCTGAATTCAAGTTTCTCTTTAAATTTTTCTAAGTACTGAGAGAATACAGCTTGAGCTAGGCTAATAAGTTCTTATGATATCTGTATATACTTTTCCCTTCTAACTTCTAAATCTTTCAGTTTACTGAGATCCTAAGAATACAACTTTATTCATGTTAAGAACTTTTGAAATCTTTCATTTTCATAGAACTACATAACAAATATATCAAATAATGCGTGATTTTTGTTGGGGGGTGTGCTGGGACTCCAACTGAGGACCAGCAGGTGCTGTACCTCTAAACTGTATCCCTGGCCCCAACACTTAAATACATCTAAAGTTGTGTCTTATTAGATTTTGAATACTTCATAAGGCTTGGCTTGACATGAGCATGGAATCCATTCAATAATTCTATTATTCTTCCTTAAAAACCTTTTACTTGATATGTTTATATTCACTGTTTTTATTCTTTGTCAATACATAGATGTGGTGAATAAAAAAGACTGCACAGGAATACCTTAAAGTATTTTACACAGGGGCGGGGAATTTAGCTCAGTGGCATAAGCACCTGCCTGGCAAGAGCAAGGTCATGAGTTCAATCCCCGGTACCAAAATAAAAAAAAAAAAATAACAAACAAAGAAAATTATTTCACACATTCTTAGAACGCGAGCTCTCATTTTATCATGTGCTCTTCCGAACCCTTTGAGAACCTGCTAGTGGATGCTCCAGGAAAATCTAGACCCACAAGCCCTTTGTCCTGGTTCTTAATCTCTGGTCACTACTAGGTTATGTTAATTTCTTTATTCTTTACTATTTGTCGTACTGCTGTTTTCTTCCTTTTCATGTATTTTATAATTTCTTTGTTCTTTCTTTCAAACATTTATCCTTCGTTCCCTCTAAAATCCAAATACTATTACATGGCTATGAGCAGAGAGCTACTGGTAAATTCTACTCCGTATTAGAGTACTTTACAAAGAGGCACTGTTGATCTTTGGCCTGGAAATTGAGAGACAAAATGAAGTCTCCAGAGTAGAGTCGATAGAGGAGAAGATGGAGCAGGTGTGCTAGACCAAGAATCTGGTAAGAGTTCAGCAGAAAGCATCCTCCAGGAATGTGGCTGGGGTGGTGGAGAGAAGAGCGACAGTCAATGAGGACACATATAAGGAGGACTCTGTCTTTTAACTTCCAACATTAGAAACACAGCGGGCATTTGTGCACATTGGTTTGGTACTAAAGCAGTTCTTAGAGGAATACTTGGACTAGTCTCAATCAATAATGATACACTCGTTTCTAAAGCTGCAAGTCTTATTTCTGAGACAAGGTTTTGCTGTGTAGACTTGAATTTACTATGTAGCCTAGGCTGACCTTGAACTTGCAGTGATCTTTCAGCCTCAGTCTCCTGAGTGTTGGTGAAAGCTGCAAGTTTTGTGAAGGAATAACCTGCATCCAACCTTGTCTTACACAGTTTGGGCTGTTATAACAAAATACCCTAGAAAGGGAAATTTAAAAATACAAAGAAATCTGATACTTACTGCTCTGCAGACAGGGAAGCATCTGATCAAGTTGCCAGCAGATCTGGTGTCTGGTGAAGGCCTGTTAATCATGGTGGCACTTGTATGCATGCTCATGTGGCAGAAGGGCAAGCAGTCTCCTTCTCGCTTCTTTCCCAGTGGCACTGATTCCATTCACATGGGCCAAGTCCTCTCAGTCTAATGATCCTCCAAAGGCCACTTGTCCTTATACCATCACTTGGAGGGGTTTCAGTTTTTAACATATAAAGTTGGGGAAGGGACACAAATATTGTCAGTACAAAAAGTAGTGATTCACAGTTATTTGAAATCTGTTGTCACAGTCAGTATAGGTTGTCATTGTCATCATTATCATCATTGTCGTGAATGACAACCACCACTTACTTTGTGTGGAAGAGCTGAGTTCTGGCTCAGGACAAGGTAACACTTGCTAGAGATGAGCAAAGCCAAGCCAAGCCCATGATCTTTGCTTTAGAATGCAGGCATTCTCTTGTCTGATTCTACATGGCAACATGAGGCAGCAAACAATGTCACCTTGGTAACCGGTTGGTAGATAATATGAAGTCCTCTTTCCCAAGCCCATGTCACAGCCTTCAGTCAGGCTTTCCCCATCTCCTGCTCAGCTTTTGCTGGAGCTTCTTACAGTCAGTTTCCGTGGCTCTTGCCTTATCCTAGTTGTGTTGTCCTTGGTACTGCAGCCAGAGCAATCTTTTTAATTTGCAAATCTGATCCTGTTGCTTTTTAACTTAAGTCACATACATTTCCTTGATTTCTGTGTGACAATGTCTAAAGCATTAAATATAGCATATAGGGCCCTCTGTGCCCTTTTACCTGAATAGAAATGTGATCTCATCTCTAAGACTGCTGCCTAATTTGGTTGCTTGAATACACATGTTATATTTCATCTTCTCATCTTTAAAGATGATTTAAATTTAGCCACCTAACCTTTTTCCTTTTCTGTCTTGAGAATGACTATTCATCCTTTAAGGGCCAACTCAAATGTCACCACTCCCAAAGAGACTTCTTCGACATCCCTAGAAACAATTAAGAGCTTATTTCAGTGTATTCCCACAATGCCTTCTTCCATTTGCATGAAAACTTTAAGACACATAAACTATTATAGCATTGGAGTCCTTAGACAGTGAGTTGTTTGAATCATGTTGATATCTTTTGCACAGCACTGGTATTCAATAGCTACTAAAGGAGTAAAAAGACAATCATTTAGAACAGTTTTTAGAAACTTACTTAGGTATAAACACCAGAAGTTTATTTCTGCAAGAGTAAGTTATGCTTTTTCTTCCCCTTCTGCAAATTCTTTTTCCATTTACTTTGGTGAGAAAGGGTAGAGGGACAGAGGAAATTAAAGAAGAATGAAGTAAAGATAGTGATAATTGAGACACAAGGGAAGTGGACACAAGGCATTCTTCCTTATATCATATAATCAGGTTCAGAACCAAACAGAAAATCCCCAAGAAGCTTTGAAAAGTGAACTGGGATTTCCAGTGTGGCCATAGAGTAGAGCAGTGTCTCTATCTGTTCCTGTGTCCAGGGGGAGAAGGACACTTGAGCTCTCCCTGTACAAATTTCAGAAGGGACTTGGGCATTCCCACTCCAGCTGTCTCTTTATTCTGTTTATATTGCTTTTCAGTTTCCCTCCCTGCACTTAGGAACCTTCCCTTCCAGCCCTTTCAGCTTGAAGATAATAGAAAACATAAACTTAGTACCCCAAAGTTCCTTTGGGACCCACTCAGTCTTCCATTGCTTCCAGTCCAAGAGCTGGGTTTTAATTGTCTGTTACTAAAGATTCATTTTGCCGGGGAAGTGAATGTCCAATATGTTGGTAGTGCTGGGTGGCCCCAGGGAAAACTGCTAGCTTTTCTAAGGGAGGGCAGGGTAGCCGTCTGTGAGATCAATGAATGAAAGCTGTTAAACTACATAAATATAGGGAAGTATGTTTGAGTAAAGAATTAGCATTGCATCCTTTCTGTGTGATTATCATTTCGGATCATGCTCTAGTGTTAAGAAGAGAACATCATGGTGGACGTACCAACATGTGGAGCCTGGTTGCCCTTAGCACTGGTATCGCCTTCTCAGGAAACAGGGTTCCTTTGCTTAACCCTAAAAGCCCTCACAGCAGAGTTTGCCTGGAGAGGGCCCAAGGTGTACAATGGCAGCTCTTCTCTGTGCTCGAACATCCAGATCAATCGCTCCCTTTCAGGGCTACAGTTCCAAAGAAGGAGAGAGAGAGAGAGAGAGAGAGAGAGAGAGAGAGAGAGAGAGAGAGAGAGAGAAGGGAAGGTCCTCATGCCTCATCTGAAACTGGAATATGTGAAAAGACTGGTTTAAAAGCAGGTGTAAACAGTTGCACAAGGAAGTCAGCTGTTGGGGAGAAGAATTTCTGAGTGGAAGTACCAGGAAGGGAAAAGAAGAAGCCTGAGGGGTTATAGAGAGATGATAGATGGATGATGGTGTTCATAGGATACTTCTAGCTGCTGTTCTGGAAGGACAGACAACAGATGTATGTCAGATGCCAGCTGAAGGGTTCTGGCTTCTCTTCTTTCATGGGTGACTGAGAACTTTACTCCCCTGAATACTGAGCACAATGTGATTCTCTTCATTTGCATTTTTCTAAGAAAATCCTTTATACAAAGAGAAGAATTATATATTGAAATATGCATAGTTTATCCATGGGTCAGTTAGACTAAAAAATCTGCTAGTAGAACATCTTCTACTTTCATCATCTAACTAGCTACCAAGAGAAAAAAGATCATGTTTTCCTGGGCTTACTGAAAATATATGCATCTTGCCAATGTATGGATGCCCCTCCCCACAACATACACATCAGCCCTTTTCAAGACTAGAGTTGGTTGTAGAGGGAAAGTAGGTAATGTCTTCCTTTATCCACTTCAGGCCAACCAGTTCCACGGCTGGGAGCTGGGACATGGTGGAAATAAGTCAGAAGACATTTACTTTCAAGAGTCTCATATTTGGAAAGATGGCCAATCAGTGAGCAACAAAATACAAAGCCTCCAGGGAGAAACAACTCATATGTCAGAATAAAACATCCTGGAGAGACCCAGACAGAGGGAGATGGATCCTCTTGACACAGGAGGAAATTAAAATGTAAAAAAGCTCATAAAACATGCAGTCTTGGGGCTACAATTGGAACAGCTAAAATTACTGGACACAACATTTTCACTGCGACCCGCCAAGTTTGTGCTGGCCTGAATTTGCAAATTCACCGCCAGATGGCAGAGCTGCCCAGACTCCTTCTTGCTGCCACTCACAGGCACCACAGCTGTGCTGAAGTTGGTGATTGGTGAGCCCAATGGAGAGTGGAACCAGCAAAGAGACCTTTATTAATCCACAGTCAGTGCTTAGAATGAGAACCCCACACACACAGGAAGGGTGCGACCAAATGGGCAACATGTTGGAATCTGGCAGGAGGAGCCTGAACTGGGAGTGACAGTGACTTCAGTTGGTTGCTCACTCCCCAGAGCAGATTCATGGGATTTGCTCGGATTGGGCCACACTCCTGGTCGGGACCCAATGAGCCGTCCCAAATCGATTCCCTGCGCCTAGCACACAATAACCAGGTGAAGGCCCCTGAAGTTTGGCTGGCCAGGAGGGGAGGGGCAGGCGTACACAGCCACTGCTTACATCTTAGTGACAAGAGCAGTCAGGAGAGGGCAGAGGTCTCTCGCCAGCATGCTTCAGAGGAAACGTGGCCAACATCAAAGGAGGTTGGGACCTGCACTGTAACCTGCGTGGAGGAAGCCAGGGCCCTGACAGGAGAGAGAGGCAGGAGGAGGCCCCCAGCCCAGAACCCTGAGAGCCCCTGATCCAGGAGAAGGAGAAACAAGGGTAACTGAGGGCGGCAAACACACAACATCAGACATGGCTTCAATGGACAATAAGAGATATCTTCGGGACCTTGTAGATGAGCTTAAAATTGAGATATTAAATCAGGTAAAGCAGGATATGAGTAGAGTAATAAAAGAAATGCTCTCAGGAAGCATCTCTCAGGATGATACAGATGGAAGAAGGGAGGAACACAAAAAAAGGAGAGAAACATTCGATAAAGAATATAAAGAAAATATAGAATACATGAAGCAGATTCAAAGAGACTACCAGGAAATTAAAAACTCCATTGAAA
>PVLA01008806.1:0-69034 GCA_004027455.1 Hydrochoerus hydrochaeris | reverse complement strand
ATGCCTTAAAAGAAACTAAGGATAGACTATCAAAACTTGAAGACAAGTTTGCAATGTGTGATCATGAAAGGAAAGATCTCTTAAAAACAACAAGGAAACAGGCAGTAACAATACAAAGGCTAGAAGATGACAAGAGAATCTACAATTTAAGAATAAGAAATGTGAACAAAGAAGCAGGAATACATACAGGTGAATTACAAAGGCTATTCATTAAAATAATTAAGGAAAACTTCCCAAGCATGGGAAAAGAAAATGACATTCAGTTATGTGAGGCATATAGAACCCCAGCCACCTACAACCAAAACAGATCTACACCCAGACACATAACAATCAAGATACCATAAATTCAATATAAAAACAGAATATTAAAAGCTATCAGAGAAAAGAAACAGATTGCCTATAATTGATATACAGATGAAAGAAGGGAGGAACACAAAAAAAGGAGAGAAACATTCGATAAAGAATATAAAGAAAATATAGAATACATGAAGCAGATTCAAAGAGATTACCAGGAAATTAAAAACTCCATTGAAAGCTGGCAAAACCCCTTAAAAGAAAATAAGGATAGACAATCAAAACTTGAAGACAAGTTTGCAATGTGTGATCATGAAAGAAAAGATCTCTTAAAAATAACTAGGAAACAGGCAGTAACAATACAAAGGCTAGAAGATGACAAAAGAATCTACAATTTAAGAATAAGAAATGTGAACAAAGAAGCAGGAATACATACAGGTGAATTACAAAGGCTATTCATGGAAATAATTAAGGAAAACTTTCCAAGCATGGGAAAAGAAAATGACATTCAGTTATGTGAGGCATATAGAACCCCAGCCACCTACAACCAAAACAGATCTACACCCAGACATATAACAATCAAGATACCAGAAATTCAATATAAAAACAGAATGTTAAAAGCCATCAGAGAAAAAAAACAGATTACCTATAAAGATAAGCCCATCAGGATCATGGCTGACTTCTCCACACAGACCATCAGATCAAGAAGAGCTTGGAGCAAAGTATTCCAAGCCCTGATGGCTTTCTTTATATATTTTCTTTATGTTCTTTATTGAATGTTTCTCTCCTTTTTTTGTGTTCCTCCCTTCTTCTGTCTGTATCTTCCTGAGAGATGCTTCCTGAGAGTATTTCTTTTATTACTCTACTCATATCTTGCTTTATGTGGCTCAATATTTCAGTTTTGAGCTCATCTACAAGGTCCCAAAGATATCTCTTAATGTCTATTGAAGCCATGTCTGACATTGCATGTTTGCCGCCCTCAGTCTCCCTTGTTTTTCCCTCTCCTGGATCAGGGGCTCTCAGGGTTCTGGGCTGGGGGCCTCCTCCTGCCTCTCTCTCCTGTCAGGGCCCTGGCTTCCTCCACGCAGGTTACAGTGCAGGTCCCAACCTCCTTTGATGTTGGCCACGTTTCCTCTGAAGCATGCTGGCGAGGGACCTCTGCCCTCTCCTGACTGCTCTTGTCACTAAGATGTAAGCAGTGGCTGTGTACGCCTGCCCCTCCCCTCCTGGCCAGCCAAACTTCAGGGGCCTTCACCTGGTTATTGTGTGCTAGGCGCAGGGAATCGATTTGGGACGGCTCATTGGGTCCCGACCAGGAGTGTGGCCCAATCCGAGCAAATCCCATGAATCTGCTCTGGGGAGTGAGCAACCAACTGAAGTCACTGTCACTCCCAGTTCAGGCTCCTCCTGCCAGATTCCAACATGTTGCCCATTTGGTCGCACCCTTCCTGTGTGGGGGGGTGTCTTATTCCCAGCACTGACCGTGGATTAATGCAGGCCTCTTTGCTGGCTCCGCTCTCAGTTGGGCTCACCAACTGCTGACCTCAGTGCTGCTGTGCTTCTTATGAGTGGCGGTGGGATCAAGTTTGGGCAGCTCTGCTGGCCTGCGCGGATTCAAGATGGCGCAAATTCAGGCCAGTGCAAACTTGGTGGGTCGCCATGAAAATGCTGTGTCCCGTAATTTTTGCTGTTCCAGTTGTAGTCCCTATGTATTTGACGAGCTTTTTTACATTTTAATTTCTTCCTGTGTCAAAAGGATCCTTCTCCCTCTGTCTGGGTCTTTCCAGGGTGTTTTATTCTGGCGTATGAATTGTTTCTCCCGGGAGGCTTTGTATTTTGTTGCTCACTGGTCAGCCATTTTGACTTCTCTCCATTTGCCAAATATTTATGAAATACAGTTTTTGGAGGTTTCAGTCCATACTCAGTCCACGGCTCCAAGGCAGGGTGGCACGGCTGGGCCGCAGTTCATGGCGACTGCCTGGTTTCATGTTTTTATAGGAATTTGTTTTGTTTTGTCTTGCTAGGTTTTGTTTTTCCTTCTAATACAGAAAGTATAAAAATACATGTAGAGACTCATGCATGCGTAGCTGTTTACAGTCTCACTGTTTGAATATCTACTCTATATGCTTTAATTTTGTAACTTGAACAACTGTTTCTAAGAGGACAATATGTAATTTATCAACTAGTGATTTCTTACTGTTTATCTTTTTTAAAAATTCTTTATTATCTCTACCCTTTACATGTTTTTTTTTCCTCTTTAAATAAAAAATGTGAAAAAAAAGAGTCTCATACTTGATATGACATCAGGCAAAAAGTGGAAATCTCCATCATCCCTACAAAACAACATTTTAATTGGCTTTTTATTTTCTCTTGATAGTCTTGGAGCACCCCAGGACAGACACGTGGAAGGCAGAGTCAGGGACAGGCCGCAGCTCTGCTTCATCTCGACCACACAGCCGGGAAGAAGTGGGTTTCCTGGGGGCTTCTGTCTCCATGCCCATCCTCACCGTGGGGCTCTGTGCTCCCCACAGAGCTGTCAGGGAGCTTCTCTGGTGCTCCCAGCTGGCAGTGCTCTGTGCCATCTGTCCCATGGCCCTGGATTTGGCTGGAGGACCACCTGCCTAGAGGTCACTCGCTCCACCTCTGGGCGGAATATGCTTCTCTCAAGTCTTGTTTACAAAGCTGAGTCTGCTGGGTCTCAGATGGGAAGAGAACAACAGGCAGCACGGGCGGGCGGGCGGGCTGTGCTTAGTCACTTAGCAGCGAGTTCTGGTAATTTTCCTCTGTGAGGAAAGGGGCTGGCCGCCAGCCTTCATCTGCCATCCCTCTGCGGTCCCCTCGGCTGTCAGCTGATGAAATAAGGCTTTTGATTTCCTTTTCTGTTATATTCCCTGACACAGAACCACTAGGGAAATGAAGCTAGAAACTTCAGGGTATCCCAGGCTACTGAGAAATAGCCATGGAAACAAAAATAACAGAAAATCTCACCGAATATTAGGAGCAGATCCCAATCATACACTAGTGCTTATGGGTGTATTATGCCCATTTGGATTTGTGTGTCTGTCTGTCTGTGTATGTTTTTTCCCAAAAAGATTGCATCAGTTAAGATAGAATATTCCTTTGCATTATCTTCCCTTTCTTCCTTCCTTTCTTCCTTCCTTTCTTTCTTTCTTTCTTTCTTTCTTTCTTTCTTTCTTTCTTTCTTTCTTTCTTTCTTTTCTCTCTCTCTCTCTCTCTCTCTTTCTTTCTTTCTTTCTTTCTTTCTTTCTTTCTTTCTTTCTTTCTCTCTTTCTTTCTTTCCTTCTTTCTTAGGAAAACAGAAATCATAATTAGCTCTTGACCAAACATTTTTTCTCACCTATATATTTTTAGGGTAGCAGTGTGTCGGGAAGAGAGGTCTTCTATCTGCTCTTTATATTTTGATATTACAATAATTTTGAGGGTCCTAACTCTTGGGAGATGGGCTTGGACACCTGTTGTTCATGAGGCTGTCACAGAAGGTCGGGCACACCCACCTTTGGCTGGGTACTAACCCACTTGAATTTCAGATTTTATTTTATTTATTTATTTTATAGTTCCAAGGATTGAACTCAGGGACTTTGCACTGAGTAACATCCTCAGCCCTTTTTCACTTTTTCCTTTCCTTTCTTTTCCATTCCTTTCCCTTTCTTTCTTCTCTCTCTCTCTCTCTCTCTCTCTCTCTGTCTCTTTCTTTGCTTGCTTTGTTTTTTTTGTCTCAACACGTAGTGCAGGTTACCCTTGAATTTACTTATGTAGCCCTCCTGCCTCTGTCTCCAAGTGCCCGTTCTCTCCTCCCGACCGCTCTGATGTCACAAGTGCCATCCTGCCACTTGAGCACGATCTGTAATCCTTTGTGCAGTCAGCACCGAAGGCAGAGTGTCCTTCTTCCTCCAGAAGGCAAAGCAGTGTGCTCCTTGTAACAGCACTGTTTTAGCACAGCTTTACCGATCAGAGAGGAAAGAAGGCAAAAATTTGCTTCCTTAGAGAATTGCTGGTTCAAAATATTATTTTAGAGTCAACTTTATGAAAGTATGGTTTTTACAAAACATAATGTGTTCATTCTAAATGTATAGTTAGATGAGTTTCGGCAAACATATTTATTCAAGTAGCCACCTCTGTTTTCATCATGCTGAAAACTTCCCTTTTAAGGCAAATCTCAGCCCTGTGTAAATGTTGATCTTCTTTTTGTCACCGTAGAGTAGTTTTCTCTCACTGGTAATTTGACATAAATGATATTATGCAGTTGTACTTTTTTTTCAGTCTGGTTTCTGTTGCCTGACATAATGTTTCTGAGATTTACATGTGGTGTTGTCTGGGTATCGGTGGCTCACTGGTAATTCACTGCATGAATAAACTATTCTATTTGTGTATTCATTTACTGATAGACATTTGGGTTATTACAAAGCAAGCACCTCGAACATTTACATCTTTTTGGTGGATATATATTTTCATTCTTATTGGGTTTTGTCCTAAGACCTAAAATATGAGATTTTCTACTGAAGAGTAGACATGTCGGGTCATGTAACAAGTACTTGTTTAATGGAAAATGCCAAACTGTCTTTTAAGATGGTTGTACCACTTAACATTTCCACCAATGAAATGAGAGTTGGAACTGCTGACATCTTTACTATCAGTTCTTTATAATTTTAGCCATTTTACTCTGTGGTAGCTTTTGATCATTTTTATTTACACTTTCTTATTGGCAATCCATGTAAGTTTTGTTTTGTGTGTGAAATGTCTGTTCAAAACCTTTGTTCATTTAAAAAATCAGGTTACTTGGTTATAATTGGCCTGTGTTTTCTTTTTAAAAATATATTCTGTGTATAAGTTCATTTTCAGGTATATGTATTACACACAGTTTCTCTAAAGAAATGGCTTCTCTAAAGAAATTGCATAGTGGTGTTTCACAATAAAGAGACACTTCAAATTTTGATAGAGTACAATTTATACATTCTATTTTCTTTTGTGGGATAGTGATTCTTATGCCCTGCTTAAAAAAACTTTGCCTACTCTCAACTCACAAAATGTTCTCTTTTTAAAATGTTTACCTTTGGCTTAGTAAAATGGTGGAACTTACTTATAGTCTTCTTACAATTAGTACTTTTTTTTTTTTCACTTCTCAGGGGATGTACACATCTATTGCTACCTACATTCTTTTTACACTCACCTTTTTGTGGTCTTGGCATATTTCATATGCTTATTTGATTTTTATACATATTATAAAGAATCTAAGAAGAGAAAAGCAATCAAATCAATTTTGTTGCTTTTCTTTCATTCATGAATTTCAAGTTGCCCTCCAGTAACATTTACCCTCCGTTTGAAGTACTTCTTTTAGCAATCTTTTATAAGCAATTCTTTATAAGTATAAGTAATCCTTATATTTATTTTAGCAGTCTTTTTAGACTTTTAGACACTTCTTGCTGCAAATCCTCCTGATCCTTATTCTGATAATATCTTTATATATTGGCCTCATTCCTGAAGGATATTTTAATGGCTAAAGAATTCTGTGCTGACCGGTTCTTTTCTTTGAGCTCTTAAAAAGTGCTGTTCCATTGCCTTCTGACCTCCATGGACTCTAGCGAAGAATCCACAGTCAGCTGCTCTTGCAAAATATCTAACAATTGTTGAACATTGCTCTCCTATTTTAATCTGTCATCTTCTGGCTGTTTTTTATTGTTGCTTTGTGTTTAGTTTTCATAAGTTGAATATGTTTATTGGCACACAGATTTCTTGGAGAATATGCTCTTTGGGGTTAATGTCTTTTACCAAATTTGAGAAAATAAAAGATATTACTTCCTCAAATATTTTCTCTTTATAATAAAACTTTTTCTTTTATTATAAAGACAAAATATTCTCTTTATAACAAAAAAAAGGGGAGGGGAAGAGGGTGAGAAAAAAACTAAGACATGCAGTAGACATGATTCTCCACAATGAATGTAGCCACTATGTACCGCAAACATGAACTAATAAAAATAAAAAATTAAAAAAAGAATGAATGTTAATCAACTTTCAAAGTCATTTAATCCCTTTTCCCTTTGTCTTCTCTATTCTACTATTAAACCAGTCAGTATTTTAGTTCCACAATTATGTTTTTTTCAGCTCTTTTCCATTTGGCTATTTTTTAAATATTCCATTCCTTTACTGAGACTGTCTTTCCATTTGCTCCAAGAGTGGGTGTCCTGTTTCTTAGAGCACATTTGCAGTAGCTGATTTAAAGTCTATGCAGCATCTGTGTCATTGGAGGATTGGTGTTTATTTTCTTTCCTCTTTTGAGATGTTGTGATTATTCTGGCTCTTTGTATTACTGAATAACTTTAGGTTTTATCTCAGGACACTTTGAATAATATATTACCAGACTTTCTTCAACCTTATAGAAAATGGTTTATTTTTCTTTTCCTTTATATTTTCAGTCTACTAACCTACCTACATGCTACTTCCTGTCTACCTTATATGGACTCACTTTTGAGGTAGTTCATTTTTCAATCTTTTTAGTGCTATCTGTATCTGCCTTATGTGATCACCACTGAGTCCTAGACCTGGAAAGTCCTACTTGTCATTCAGTTCTCAAAGACTTTAATGTGACAGAATGAGACACACATATCACAGCCTGGATGTGAGCCCAGGGGTTTGTACACTACTTTCTGGTACGATTTCTTGGAGCTCTTGCTGTCTATAATTACTGCTACTAGGGACCTTGTCCTCCTTGGAGATCTTACTAGAAAGCTGGGGCTTATTTTTACAACTTTGTTGCTCACAACTGCAAGTGTCTTGGTTGTCAAACCAAGTGGCAATCAAGTGGTCAAACAATGGAGAGATTAACAGCAGAGGGGGTCCACCCTCCCTCCTCTCAGAATTGCACCTCTCTCTCTACAGAGTGTTAGGAAACTGAGGAGAAAACTTCTCTTAGAGTGGTTTTGTGTACATCAACAGTGCACATTCAGGGTTTAGACTGCCTTTGAGTCCAGAAAAGGAAAAAGTGGAGGTTAAATGTGATGCTTATCATCCCTTCAGTGATATTTTGAGGTGTTTCATCTTTCTATAAATCTCCTGATGCTATTTCCTTTCCAGAGTATCCAGAAAGGTGCTATATTCATTCTTTCCAGTTTTAACTGCGTTCTGTGGAAACAGTGGATGAGGGGGTATACTAACTCCACCCTACCCAGAACTGGGATCTCTTCTTATTTATTTTGATCAGAAAAAAATTGTATCCTGAAGGTAATTATCTGTATCAACTGAAGACTAATTGGGGAATCTGAAATTAAAAGTCCTTTCATATTTTCAAAGGTTCCTTTGAAGTCTTCAAGTCTTGTAATTGCAATTTTGAAAGTTGCAAATTAGTTAACATTTATTCACTTATTTTTTTCAACAAGTACTTACTGAGTACATACTATGTGTCTGGCTACATGTGTTGATGATACAGACTAAAATTATGATCTTAGATTGAGTTACCCAAAGTAAAATTGGGTAGAGAGTTTTTACATGCATATATATAGGTTGCTATTAAATATCATAATTTAGATTGATTCCAGACATGACAGATGTTGCTTTTTTTTCATCTGGTATTAAATATACCAGTGAGCAACATGGTTGCTGCGTTTAAAGAATAAAGAAATTTTGTTGTTACAAAATGGGACTAGAAGAAAGAAGACCAGGAAATGAGAAAAAGAAGATTAACTCTGACATATCACAAAGAAAGTTAATAAAAGGGAGTCTACATAACAACAAGAACAACAAAACCATTGTGGAAGGGAATAAAAGGATGATTCATGACAACAAAAAGGAAATTGCCTTTTCATCTGGAAATTTAAGATTTAGCTGTTCAGTTTTTCCCAGTAACTTTCCCTTTCTAAGTGTTTTCATATGGTGAGTGAGAAGAAACGAGAAGAGCTCAGTGGAGAAAACAAAAGCTTTATGCTCTATTTACACATTTTACAAGAGTTTTCTTGTAGCAGAGATTCAGCACAAAATTTTCTCTTTATCTGTTTATGTACTGGAGGTGATGCCCAGGCTTATCAGGGGCTGTTCGTGCTGTGCTGGTTAAGGACTAGACAGCGAGGGAATCAGGGCAGTGCTTTCCATTCCACTTCCTGGGCGAGCAGCTGGCCCCTGCTCCACTGCACGAATACTTCAGTTGTCACCCACGCAGGGTGGGCGCCTTCAGGGTGGAGCCACATTGGCCCCATATTCCTGTCTTGATGAAATAGTTCCTGAAAAAATAAGATACTTAAGCAGCTTTTGTACACAAGATTGTGTAAATATCTCCAAAATATTATAGATTAGGAAAACCAGGAGTTGTTTTCTAACTAGATTTCCTCTACCTTTGCAGGGTTGGGCAAGATCTTTGTGGGGAGGCCGCCTCCTGTAAGTGCCCCCAAGTTCTCACGACTCAACTTCTCCGCCCTTCTACTGCCTCCAAGTTCCACTCCGTATGCGCTCTCCATGTTTTTACCTCCCCCCGCCCCCCGGCAAAACCTGTTCATCTCCCTATGAATCCTCTTGGACCCTTCCCTGATGTGTGAACTCCAGTGAACGTTTGAGATGAAGATTACAGAGAGGTTTCCTCTTGCTGGTCTTTATCAGCCTCCAAGCAAAAGACAAGGCAAGTCTAGTTAGTTGGGAAGATGCTAGATGTTCCAAAGCTTAACTTTTGCTGGCAAGAGGACATTTCACTGCAGAAGGTGCGTGTGTGTGTGTGTGTGTGTGTGTGTGTGTGATCAAGTCCCAGATAGGGAGAGCTTTATTCCTTTTATCATTAAGAATTTTTCTTTAATATGGAAAGCTTCACGAATTTGTGCCATCCTTGTGCAAGAGCCATGCTAATCTTCCCTGTATCATTCCAATTTCAGTATGTGTGCTACCGAAGCAAGCACTCAGTAATACTTTAACTCGTCTCCCTGCTAAATAATAAAGTTATCATTATTCTGCTAGAGATCTGACTCTTTCTTGTGCCTTCCAAGTTGCCTTCCAAGAGTTTCCATGGAGCAGAGAAAATCTTTGTGCAAATTCCCTGAAACAAACAAGGTCAACTTGAAGTAGATGATTTTTCCCTTACCTGAAGGGGCCCAGCTCAGTGAAGGCTGCCTAGAATCTTTACAATGTAGACACATCTACATGTGTCAACAATATCGAGAGATCAATCAGCCAGTTCATTTGAAGTAGTAAAGTGCACACTTAGTAAAATATACACTTTAGATCAATTAGATCAATTCTCTCCACAAATATTTTAGAGTAAAATCAACCACTTTGGGAAAAGGTCGATTTGGTTGGTTGCTATTAACTAGATAGGACAAGCTACTTATTGACCATGCTTGCTGGAGGTCATAGATGGTATTATGGAGTCCAAAGTGATTTACTGGCCAGTTGCTATGATATTATGTTCCCAAACTTTACAAAAAGCAAAGGTTGAAAAATTGCTTTTCAGAGTTGCCAGGAGATCATTTTAATGTTCTATTGGGATTCAGGAGAGAAAACACTAGAAACCTTTTCCTCAGAGGCCATTTCCCTTGATTATTAGCTCCACCTGAAGGAATACAGTATTCCTCTCTAATAATCAGCTAAGGTGCCATGAGGGATCATTTAGCGAAGTGATATGCAGTGATTTTCTGTTCTGTGACACTTTAATTTCTGGAGCAGCAGTTGTTGTCATACCTTATAGGTAACTATGGCAACGGACAATGTGCTGATGAGCTCTGTGCCTACCATTATTAGAGATGCAATGGTCTCCTCGACTGCAACTCCTTGGAGTTGTTTTTCTTGTGTGTGTGTGTGTGTGTGTGTGTGTGTGTGTGTGTGTGATGTTATAGAGGAAATAATGTTAGCATTTTCAGGGTGCAAATAAAGGTGTTTTGCATGTGGAAAAAAGCCAGACTTCACCCTAACATTGATGCATTTATTCAGAGAGGCAGCTTAGGAAGAGAAAGAAATGAGGATATATTGGCCTGACTTTCTTCTTTGAGAGAGAGAGGAAAGGAGAGAGAGAGAGATTGAGATTATCACTGTTGCTGGGTATGAAATTTGAATCTGTGGACTTGACATTCTCTGTGCCAAATTGCTAATTTTTTTCTTGCATTTTTAAGAGAAGTGTTCAAGAAAAAAAAATTCAATAATCACATAATATTTTGGACAGCCTTCAAAGTTATATTTTCTCAGCCTTTCCAATGAGTTGTTTACAGTTATATTTCTCTCAGCTTTGTGGTGAAAATAATCTGAGTATTTTGATTTTGAAACTCTATTTAATGGTATTTTGACATTTCAGAAATCCTTAGATAAGGAATAGGGCTTCCAAAAAGCACTGCATTCTAGGTATATTTAGTACTCTGGTAGGGGTAAAGAAAAATTTGCCACTTTGCCTGTTGAGAAAAGGTAAAGAAGCACCCAGAAAGAATTTTCAGAAAATTCCAGGTTCATAAACATTTATAGAGTACCCATATGTGCCTTGGCTAGAGCTGGGTTATTGTCTCAATCATTTTTGCAATTTTGTAAGTGTTTTTATTGAGGTAAAAAGTTTTATAATTACATTTGCATGTGTATGAATATAAAACATGATATGTTCTTTCTGATCCAAGGAGATGGTTAATAAAAAATAAATAAAAAAGAGAACGACCTACCTCATTGAAAATGAACAGAATTTGACACAGAAAGTGAAAAACAGAGCCCCAGTCCAGCACAGGCTGGTGTGATGCTACATGGTTAAGTTTGGAAGATGTTCGACCTCGGACTTATTCTTTCTTCCTGGAATGGCGTTTTCTCTGCTAACACATCAGGCAATTTTACCACTTCAGCAAGGACGGAGTTTTCTCTAATGGTGCTGGCATTTGGACTTTTATCACTCAAGGTACTGGGCTAGGAATTCATACTGGGCCAGTGACTAATTAAAATCTTGAAACCCAGGCTGGGATTATTTTACTGTAAGATCTAAGCCTGCTTGATTCCTTTGGGACTCAGCTCTGGAGTCAGAAGAAGTCAGACATTGGATCTTATCAGAATGACACCAAAAGACACCCAGAAATCCTTATATTTGGAGCTTTTCTGTAGGAACTTTCAGGAAGCTATTGCTAGACTCAGAATGTTAGGCTTGGAGTTTGAAGGCCTGGAGTTGGAATCCTCGCTGCAACCCCTACTCTCTTCGTGGCCCAAGACAGATGATGTCATCTCTTTCTCATCTTCTGATCTCACACTGGAGAATGAAGTTGACCTAAATGTAAAATGAAAGAGACAGGTTATAAGACTTCTGTAAGTACTAAAGCAATTTTTCAAAAGTTGGTGTTAGGAACAGCTAAAAATAGAGTTGGGATTAGAAAAGGAATAGGGAACCAAAAGAGTCAGCTCTGGAGTAGAGATTTGTGACACTCTTCTGGATGAGACACAGCTAACAGAGACAGAGCACACCCAATCTAAGTTCCACACACTGCCAGTTACAAGACTGAGAGAAGAGTTTGGGGAGAAGGAGCCATGTTATGAGTTTGATGTTTTTGGCACAGTGACATCTTTTGTGGTGTGACATTACATTTGGGTGAAGGTAGTGATATTGACACTATCATTTTTTGAGCACATATTCTTTGATAGGCCAAGGAAAACTGCTTTTTAAGTTATATTACTCCCCCAAAATATATGCAGACAAACTCTCTTATTTTATATATATAGGGTGTCTGGAGTGTAATAAGTCTCCGGAAAGAGGACTATTAACAACTAACATGGGAGTTTTCACTGTGCAAGTACCAGTGTGAGACTGAATGTCACCTCTGCTTAATGAAGCATGTTTCTATTGACACAAAGTGATGCTCATTAGATATTTGCTTGCTGAATGATTATAAACTCAGTATAAATTAAGGATGCTTCCTTGATATCATTTAATATTAGAATTGATTTATGAAGAATTTCTAAGAACTTTGGTTTTAGCAGTAGTCGTATGATAACAGGTTACTAAAACAGTTTAAGAGCCTTTATTCAGGTGCTAGAATCCGACCGAATGCTAATACCTGCCCATAGAACCAAAGGCCCACAAATGAATAAATGCTGTCAAGGTATATTTCCTGAATGCGAACAGGTTACAGCCCAGGATCTCACACAGTGCTCACCAAGAACGTCTGGACAACAGGTGCTTAGTGGAATACCTGGCACTCAGTGGAGGCTCAAAACTGTTCACTGACTGAATGAATCATCATGTGAATGACTATTTTTGTTCCATGCATTCAAAAGAACAAGTGGTCTATAAGGGATGGAGTATCTGGAGGACTTTTTCCTGAGAAAGCAGACTGAAGTTAGGACCATGGGGCGGGAGGGTGAGGACAGTAGATTCCACGAACATAGAAAGTGCGTGCAATCTTGGAGAACACTGGTGCTTTTGACCACTGAGCATCTCTTCTCCCTCATCGTGGGAGACTCAGCTGCACTTTCTCTGTGACTTCCAGGCCCAGAGGCACTGTTTATCAAGCAACCCCACCTTCCCCAAATAAGAAGTGAGTGACTGATTCAAGCTACCTTGGGAGAGAGCTCTCTCCCTCGAGTGCAGGTCTCACAAGGAGTAATCTAGAAGGTGATGGCCATATTGCTGAGCCTTGATGGCAGTGTCCTGAACAGACTGTCCTCTGGTTCCTGCTCCCATGTGTCTCCAGAGCTTCCTGACTCCTGGCGCATCTGAATTTTATCTTGTTTGCTCTTCTTTCATTTCTGTGAGTTATGTCATCGGCTTTCAATGCTTTTCTTGTGTTTAACCTCATATAGTCAGAACCAGTTTCTGTTGCTTGCAACAAACATGCCTTGACTGACTTAAGCAGTCTTGGGTTCCCAGCCCCCGCTAACATTTTAGGATGCACTGGTTTATCTGGAGCTGATGAATGAAGATTTTTGAGAGCAGAATCTCTATGCTTTCCTTACAAGCAGACCACACATCTCACAGCTTGAGTCATAGACCAAGATGTCTGCAAATGGACTGTTTTGCTGAGTGACTCGCCTCACCTCTTACTACATGTGGCTTTCTAACGAGTTCTACTCCAGTGCTGTTGTACAGGTTCACAATTCCCATCACCTGTAGACTTTTTATCACAAAGACACAGTCTGATTTTTTTTTTTAAATCTTAATTTTCTAGCTGTGAACAGTGGTGAGATACGGTTGTTAAAAAAACCTGATTTCATTACATATGTCTGTTCCAATGAAAGTGTTCTGATTTCTCTCTCCGTCCTCCTCTCCTGGGCTACTCTGCAATTGCAGGACTCCTCTCCGTCCCCTTTCTCAAGCCCAGCTCACTCTTCTGTTCACTTCATCCCTCACTCCTTACTCAGAACACTTCAGTGGCTGCCTCTGACATGCACTAACCCAACTACACTCCTCATTTTTTCTCATGAATCCTGGGGAGAGTAGCATTTTTCTCCCCAAGGGAAAATGAAAACATGACAGAGGACTGAAGTAGTTCTTAAGTAAACAAGACAGGAAAGGCGGGACAGACTACAGTGGCCTCTGTTCAAAAGGAAAGCAGAAAGAAAAGGAGCCGTTCACATCCAGGGCCTAGCCATGCCGACTGCTCTCTGTCAGCTGTGGCACGAGCAACCAGGAGGCCTGTTCACGAGGAAGCGGACGGCTTGCAAGTGCTTGCATTTAGGCTCTTGGGCACAGTCAAAGATGATTGTGAAAAAGCCCTGAAGAGTTGGATTTAAAATGGGAATCTGTAAAGGAAAGTAATTCTCAACTTTTATTTTCTCTCATGGGTTGATAATCAGGATAAGTGCATTTAGCAGACAGAATATAAGCACTAGCTTGGGAAAGGAAATCTACCTGTCTTATCTTCTTTTCTCTTATTGTTGAGCCAAAATACCCGACATCTCAGGTTAAAGGAGGAAAGGTTTATTCAGCTCACAGGTGGTAGAGGTTTCAGCCCATAATTGGCTGGCTCCAGGGTGGGGTGGCTTCACAGAGGAAAACAGTTTATGGTAGCCAGAAGGTAGCAAAACAAAGAAGGGACTAGACAAGCCTCTTTCTGTCCCTCATGTTGTACCCAGGGTACTGAAATTAGGGTAGTATCAAACCAATCAGTGGACTGATTTTGTAATCACCCACCCTTAATCCAATCACCCTGAATCCTGGCATCACACCATGAAGCAAGCATGCACTTTAGATTCGGTCACCTCTGAGAGAGCCCTCGAGCACAGGAGGTTTTAGGGGGCTCTCTAGACTCAAACCATAACAGCACCCTCCAAAATGAAGGTTTGAACCTTCTTTAGGGCTTTGAGCTTGGTCTATCATTTCACCCTTGTGCACTCTCCCCATCATTGGTCTAATTGCATTCTCAATATTTCCTGGCATGAATTACTAATGGTTTCATTTCTCCTGTTTTCTTTTCCTTCCTTATTAGCCTTTATCTCTGCTTCAAGAATAAGCAAGACATGGTGATGACAAACCCATACTTAAAGCCTTGGGTGACTGCCTCTGTCCACAGGATCAAACTGAACTGTTGACCATGGCAATCATGACTCCACCAATGGGAGCCTCCACCTGCTTCCTGGCCTCATCTCCTACTGGGTGTCTCTCCTTCTCCCTTCCATGGCCTACATGTTCTACAAATGCAGCCATCACTTGAAGGCCACTGTGACCTTGCCCATAAGTTTTCCTTTCTGGCCTTTTACTTAAACTTCTTCCAGAGACATTTTTCAAAGACCAATATTAGATGTCAAACTCTGCCCAGCTGAATCAATTGCCTTGCCTCTGTACACAGTTCCTTCCTGTCCACACCATGCACATGTATCAGTATAGTCAAGTAGGAATATAGTGTGAGCCACAAATATTAGCTAAAATCTTCCAGTAGCTGCATGAAAAAGGTAAAGATAATTTTAAGAATATGCGTTACTCATCCCAGTATGTTGGAAATGTAATTTCAGTATTGTATCAGTTGTAGTTCTTCACAGAACCAATATATATATACACAAAAGTGATCAAGCTATATAGTGAATTTTTAAATTAAAAAATTATAGTAAAAATTGATACCATTAATCCCCTTAACATGCTCCCCCCTACTTAAAGCACACTTGTCCCCTTGTTCTTACCCCTTTCTGAAGCCGTTCTGGAAGTCCTCCTTTGTGTCTTTATAAAGTATGACAAAAAATGCACCGGGAAGTTGCTAACTAGTGTGGTCCAAAGGAGGGGAAGATGTGAAAACAGCACAGCAGGTCCTCATACATTTTAGTCACCACATCTGGCATCATGTAACTTGTAGCTGTTCCCCAAAGTCAAAACGACCTCAGAAGGTAAATATTTTAAATTGATTCGGGACCATGCAACTAAAGGTACTCATAAAAACAACTTCCAGACTGTTTCAGAAAGTGGCAAGAAAACCAAGGATATAGCTTAGCAGCACAATGCCTGCCTGGCAAGCACAAGGTCCTGAGTTCGATTCCTGGTACATAAAAAAAAAGAAAGTGGTAATAAAGATGGGATAAGTGTATTCAAAGCAAGTTGGACTATTTTGTGAGAAATTAATGACAAAGGATCTTTTATTGTAAGAATTAAAAAATTAAACAGTCAATGTATTTTTCAATCATACCGTACATAGATAGATTGATTGATGGAATGATTGATAAATAGATGTGTATTTATTTTAAGAAAGTGGCTCATACAGTTATACAGATCAGGTGCCAGGACTGAAAGGGTGATTTAGTAGGCTGAAGACCCAGCAGAGGCATTGGTATCATTCCAAGTCTGAATGCTGTCAAGCTTAGGAAGAGCTGATGTTTGTATTCGAGTACAAAGACAGGAAAGAGGTGACGTTCCAATCTGAAGGCTGCTGAATGCTTTTGTCTGACTCAGGTTTCATATGTTGAAGTCCTAGCTCCAGTGTGATGGTATTAAGAGAAAAGCATCTAGTAGGCGATTAGGTGGTCAACACTCTTATGAAGGAGACACTGGGGAGACCCTGGAGAAGCCCTCCCACCCAGTGAGAACACAGAAGATGCCATCAGTGAATGAGGAAGCCCTCATTAGACAGTGAGTCTGCTAGCATTTCCCTCTTGGACATCTCATTCCTCCATAACAGTGAGAAATACATTTATGTTATTGATAAACTGCTCAGTCCATGGTATCCTGCTACAGTAGCCTGAATAGACAAAGACATAGGCCATTAGGCAGAAAGATTTCTGTCTTATGTCAAAAGGTACCTTGGCGTTCTCTTCAGGGTTATGGACAAAGTCTGCCCCCATCACAGAGGGGAATCAGCTTTATTCAGTGTATCTATGGAAATATTAATCTCATTCTGAAACACTCTCACAGAAACCCTCAAAATAACATCTCTCCAGATATCTGTACATCACAGAGCTCAGTTGGTTTGACATACAAAATTAACTATGGCAAACAGGTAACTGGTGTAAAACTTCATGAGCTATGTCAGAATGCTATTTTTGAGCTAACTATTTGAAAGCTGGTATATATCCCACATAAATCACATTTCCTTTAGACTGTACATTGCTAGTGCTCAGTAGTAACATGTGGCCAATGGCTGCTGTACTGACAATTAACATTATATCTCAGGTCAACATACATTGTCTTTCCTCCTGCTTCAGCTCTGAGTTTCTCGGATGAAACTTACTTGTCATTGGGTGTTTGGTATAGTGTCATGATGGGAACAAAGCTGTTGAGTAAATGTGTACTAAATGGAAGAATGATTTTTAAAAATCAGAGAAATTTGTGGGGATTGGGGCCCCAACAAACCATTACATTTCATTTTTTGTCAAATTCTTTGGTGGTCTCAAAGAAAGTTATTAAATGATTTTAACATTTCCCTTAAATCAGTTGCCAAGTAGGTATAGGGTGATGCATATTAGCAATGGCCTGAAAGGAAGATTAGTTGTACCACTCAAATTATATCTGGTTGTTATAAAGTTATCATAATAGTTTGAATACTTTATGATTGTAATAACTGGAGAGTAATACATGTCATCAGGATATTTTCAATCAAGGCATGGACCTAGATAAATCAATCATGTGTATGTGACTTAATCTGTCATGAAAGGCAGCCCTAAGTCTGTTTGGGAGAGGTGGAAGTGGAAAGGAGAAAGGAACTAGTTATATCCAGTTGTGTTTGATTGCTTCTCTGACTTCCTACAGCTATTGGTCTGAATATCACAAAATGTGTACAAGGTCATCCTCCAGTACCAGGTCACCAGGGAAACCCGGAAGACTTCTGAGAGCCCTAGCTTCACATAACTGGAAACAAGTCTGTCCCTTAATTCTACACCTTCTCAGTGTCACAGGGACAGGTACTGCAGTGGAGACCCTTGGGATTTCATGATGTAATTAGAGAATACAAAGTATTGTTATATGGAATGAATATACCATCAACATAATCTCTTTTTGCCAGAACAAAGACCTTGGGAATTAGTTAATGACTCAAAATATAAATGATGATTATGTTTAAGTAGTTTGTACAAAACACAAGTCAGCTAAAATAAGGCTTCCCAGTTTTATTCCCCATGAGAGGAGATTGAAAAGTGATGCCAGTCAAGTCAGTCATCCTGTTCACCTTCCCAGGTGATTTTGTGTTTTCCATGGTTTATGCATGGTGTATGCTGAATCTGTCATATCATCTACGCGTTCATTCCAAAATATATGGTACAGTAAATTACTTTTATAATCACTTGCACTATGATTCATACTGGCCATGGGATGTACTCTACCCAATATTTTAGAGGGTGTCTGTTATTTTTCAACATGTAGACATGGTCATAAATTATTTCTCTCATGCTGTGAGATGATCAATAGCTATAGATATGGAAAATCAATTAAAAAAGAGGTGATCATGTTAAGACTTTCGTCTTTACCCCCCTCTCTGTGGAAAATCTTCTGGATGTTGAGAGCAGGGCCAGATGGGGACATGGCAGACATTACATAGCCATGTGGGACAGTAAGGTCACCAATCTCTGAGAGTAGAATTATCTTGAAATTTCCCACAAGACTTGACTAAGCTGGAGGTACTGGAAACACAGGACAAACATGGAATAACACTATCACTTTTCAGGCTGCTAAAGAGCAAACCATTAAAGCAATACTGTATTCAGCATTTTAAATGTTGAAACTCCAATTATGGTCCCATTGTTTGAATTACATAGGTGTTAGACTTTTCCCCCTTTGACCGAGACATTAATAATATGGGTGCAATTTGGGCCTCGACCAAGGGTAAATCACATTCAGGAACTGACAGAGTTGGGGTGCTCGGAGGGAGGATCTCAGTTGCTCCCCATGCTAGCGAGGATGCTGTGGCTGCAGGAGACTGCTGCGTGCCTGCCAGCGGGTGCCTGCCTCATCTTCAGCCTTTAGCACATCCAGCCTGGGCGGCACTGCAGAGGAGGCCTCCGGGCTGGTGTCTGCCTTTCTTACCTCTGGGACACGATGACTGACACCCACCCTTAAAGGAGGAGGGTTTATTCCAGTTCACACTTTTTAGGGGATTCAATCCATGGTCAGTGACTCCAAGGAAGGAAGGGAAGCTGCTCACATCACGATGGTCAAGAAGCAGAGAGAGAAGGGAGGAGCTCCGGAGGAAGATAAATCCTTCCAGGTCACTTCCTTAGTGACCGATCTCTCTGTCCAGACCCATCTTAATAAATAGCATACTCAGCTCTGAACTCCTCAGTGGATTTAGCCACTCAGGAGTATAGCACCCTCGTGATCCAGTCATCTGCCAAAAGCTCCACCTCTGAAT
The DNA here is from genome assembly GCA_004027455.1 of Hydrochoerus hydrochaeris. Lineage (NCBI taxonomy): Eukaryota > Metazoa > Chordata > Mammalia > Rodentia > Hydrochaeridae > Hydrochoerus > Hydrochoerus hydrochaeris. The sequence goes on along the minus strand of PVLA01008806.1, from coordinate 50,036 downwards.
ACACGGGTCTTATGGAGGTCATTTTAAGTCAATCACAAAAGAAGGTTATGTGGCTCTACTCCCTGCTGGTTTTGGGCATCATGGTACCATTAGCTAAACAACAATGTCTTTTCTTTATATTATTATTTATCTTTTGGTAATGGTGTGTATACATGCACCACATCAAATTCAAGGTAAACGTTTACCACGAAATACTTTTAGGATATTTCATCTATGGTAAATTTAGTTTTGGCTTTTTCCAAATGTGTAACAAGAGGAAAAAATAATTCTACACCCTTATTGCTGGAGATGAGCTAGACTACTTTTTAGACCAATGGACAGAATCCCTGGTGTGGCTAACTTGGAACAGCTTAAAAACAAAACAGCTTTTATTTGGAAGCTTCCTTTTTGTACTCGGGTATTTTCCATTGTGTCTGATAGCCCTGGGTCCAGCTTAAGTATCAAACATAAAAATACTTTGCCCCCAAGCTTAGCAGGTCTACTTACAACAATTAAAATTTAACATATAAACTATGGGCTGGTGATTTTTCTCCAATAAGAGAAATTATTAGGTTATAATTTATCACTGGGCTCTTTTAATCAAGCGTTCTCAAAGGGGCCAGTTCTGATCTCTGGGGAACAATTTGGATGTCACAATAATTGACATTTAGTGAGGATTAGTTGGTGGTGCCTGACTGTCTCCATACTCAACAGTTGTGCACAAATATGTTATCTCTCAGCCTGCACAATTCCTGAATGCCCAGTGGAACATTCATATAGTTGTAAAACCTGCCTTTAATGATTGGAGGGCAGAATAGAACTCTGTTCTACCTGACTATCGTTTGAATGATGAGGGCTCCTTTATGATTCATGTGGCAACCAGTACTTTCTTAAAAGCACAAGGCTGAAAAGAGTGCTCCCTTCCCTTTGACCTCTTCTGCCCTGTGAAGACACAAGGTCCCTCATCTCAGTGAAAAGACACCGTGTTGCAAACACACAGCAGTCCTCACTGGACCCCAAACCTGTCGGTTCCTTTCTCTCAGTCTCCTCAATGTCTGAAACTTAAGAAATAAACTTCCATGGTTTATCAATTACCCAGTTTATAGTATTTTGTTGTAACAGCACAAATGGACTAACACACACATAATTCTAATGTGGCCATGCAGGTGGGGCATGATTTTTATAATATATAATAAGTTTTCTAAAAATTGAATTATCTTAAAAATAGACTATTTTACCATGTTTGGTTTAGAAACTTATCAAGGGTTGGTTTCTTTTCTGGGCTGTGTGGTATCCTTCTTCAAATCCAGATTTTGAAGCCTGACTCACAGCACTTTTGAGTGGGACTGTCTTTCGAGATGTGGCTTTGTAAGAGATGACTGATTAAGGTGGGATTATTAGAGTAGGGCCTGGTCTAACACAACTGATGTCTTCACAAGAAGAGGGGATTAGCACATGGACAAAGTGACATCAGGCAAGTAGGTGTACAGTGCCATGAGCACATGAAGATGGAACGAGATGACCTATAAGCCAAGGAGAGGCTGCCGAAGAAGCCAGACCTGCCGAACCATTTATGTGCAACTGCCAGCACCTGGAACTGTGAGAAATCGATCTGTGCTGTTTCAGCTGCTCGGTCTGCGGCATTTCATTACCAAAGCCCTAATACAATGACATAATTATTTTTGAAAAATTACTTCCAGGATGCTAAATCTGCTTTTGTGTTTCCAACACAACACATCCGTGGCAATTGCTTTCATGGTGATTCTCCATCAGCATGAGCGTCTGAGTGTGCTATGAGTAGTGTTGTCATGGCCCAGTATTTATGTCATGGGGTCTTTTTCCTCCTTTCTCTTCTCCTTTTTCTCTTCCTCCTTCCTGTTCTTTCTCGCCTCCTCCTCTTTCTTCCTCCCCCAGTGCTTTCCCATCCCTTTCCTCTTCTCCTCTCTCCCTCCTCTTCCTCTTCCGCCTTCATTTATGATACTGGATAGTGAAACTAGGGTCTTCACACTAACCTAGTTCTCCAGCCATTTTAAATGTTTTCTTTCGTTTCTGAGGCAGGGTCTCTTTGAGTCACTCAGTTTCCCAGGCTCAGCCTCCTGAAGTGCTGGGGTTAGAGGTATGTGCTACTGTGTCCAGTGGACATGCATGGGATCTTATTATTAGTTACCTTTGTCTCTTTTACCCTTGTTATTAGTTAGGCTGATAACTATATCCTATTTTAGTTGGGATGTGAGCTGGATATCTGGATTTCCCAGAGGTCCCCCACTGACCTCAATCTGTAGGTGGGACTGATAACCACGCTGGAGGGCTTAAGACATGTGTGCAAATTGTTTGATTCTTCTTCCATTAAAAGGCGGGTCTAATTGCCCTTGGATTTGGGTCAGCTTAATGACTCATTTCTAATCACAGGAGACAGTGCGAATGGCCCTTGAGACTCAAGGCTGCATGATGAAAGGCAGGCTCCCCCGAGCTCCCCCTCTGCCGGTCTCTGTGTCTGTCTCCCTTTGGGGGCACTCAAAAACAGGGCAAGAAGAACTTCCTGTGCCGTGTGTGTGTGTGTGGGGGGGGGTTGTGTAGAGAGACAGCCTAGAGGTAGAGAGATGCCCAAGGAACGCCAGCTTTGCCACCTGCTACCTGTGTTCCAACCTCCCTAGGCACCTGCATTGTGAGTGGATGAAGCTTCGAGATGATTTCTGGCTGCACTGTGTCAAGACATCAAGGAAGGCCTGCCTGGTGGAGTCCCATGAACGCCATAGCCATGATAATACTCAGAGTGGTTATTTTATAAAGCTTCTGTTTGGGGGTGACTTGTGGTATAGCAATAGAAAATGTAAGTAAGCCCTGTTCTAAAGTAAGACACATGGATAATTGCCAAGCTCTTCCTTCAAGGGAAATTAAGAGTTTCTTTGTGCCCCCTGGATCACTGTATGATGAAAGGAAAGGCACCTGCTCTTCTTTGTAGCAGGACTGCATGAGTCTCCTGGGCTCAATTTCCCTTTGGGTTTCTGTTTATGAGGCCTCATTTACTTCTAACCTACTGAAGGGAGGAGGGGCAAGAGATGGGAGGGGGATATGGGAGATGGGGGTAGGGCAATTGGGAGAGTGGGGAAGGGAAAGAGAGATCAAAAGGATCAGGCTGTGGTGTGTGTATGGACCAAATCTCCCTGATGAATGTATATATTATTTATTACAAGTGTATAATAAATAAGGAGCAAGCAAATAACAATAACCAATATAGAAAACCCTGACCAACTCTGCTGTAAAGGACTACAGTGTAGGATTACATTGGTTAGGAGGACATAGGAGTAGAGACACTTGTATTTTCTTTACTTCCTGATTAATTCATTTCTTATACTCTGAATTTCCAGGTTTTTTAAAAAAGAAATCTTTATTTTCCTGACAATTTTATGACACATGTGGCAAAATGCCTACAGGTCCAAGTCTAGAGGAAGATAGAACTGGCATTTCATCTCCTCCATTAATCTCACTGTGGGGTGACAGATATGACATGAGCCAAAGCTAGCAGATAACCATCACTGTTTCCAGGGTAGCCAGAGTGACAGAGTAGCACAGACCTGGTTCAAAGATGGAGTTTGAATCTCCTGACTTAATCTTTTTGGAAGAAACCGGGCAATGAGCAGAACATCACAAAGGCTTTAGGTGGCTTCTTCTCAAAGGGTCAACCAGAAGGCAGAATACACAAATAATAAAAGACTGGGTGCATTTTTCTTTCTGGAAAGCACTGTCCTGTGCCAGCTCCCATTGATCCCCTTGGCAAGTGGTCCCTGTGCGGGAGAATCTTTTCCTTACTCAAGATGCAGCTGGAACTCAGGTGAGGTTGGATGATCATGGGAATCTGGGAGGCATGGTTTTCTAAAATATGCCGAATCCTTTTGTTAGAATTTTTGTACATCTGTGAGTTAGGCTCATTTACATTAGTTCTGGGGAGATGAGGGACCTCATATTAGAAATTCTAGGAGGATTTTCTCATAGAAGCTAATTTGGAAAACTCAGCTCCAGAATAGAATCTGGGCCTCCAGACTAAGAGACTGCTGTCTCCCCAGCTTCTAAGCAGGTTTTGTTGGAGGATAGTGGAAAAAGTTTGATGGTGTTTGCAAGGGGCTGAAATGGTTTTCTGTGGTCTGATTGTGAAGCAGGGTATTCAGTGAATCGAAACTTTGTTTATAGATAAAGAAAACTAATGGTATATGGAGTTTGCAAGATGTGGAGGAGAGTAGGAATATGTTTTGGAGACTTCTGAGAAGAAAAGAGTGGGACTCCCTGAGGCTCACAGTTCTGAACTCTCTCTGGGAAGCCAGGTGTGGCTCTGTGCAGGGTCCAAAGGCATGTAGGACCTGAGAGCAATCACCTGGAAGAAAGAAAGAGATAGGAATGAGACACATGGAAGTGCTGGGTATGGAGAGACCAAGCAGGGACCAGAGTGAATGCATCTGTTGAGTGCAAGGACTCAGCCTGGGAGTGGAAGGGTAGACCGGGGCTGTGATTGGCCTGCTATTGTGAAAATTTCTGGGGGCCAGGTTCTCCCACAGTGAACCAGACCACTGTACTTTCACTTTTGTATAACCTGTGCAATTAACATAACACATTGAGTATGAATCAATTTTTCTACTTATGTCTCAAATTTATTTATGTCGATGGGAAAATTATTATTCACATATTGTTCCCATTTTTTAAAATTTTATTTTGAAGGTAGTAGAAATACAACAGAACAAGACAGAACAAAGCCAGTTGAGACAGTGCAGAGAATTGTTCCCATTTTACAAATCAGAAATTTAACTAAGTTCACCTAGGAAGAAAGCAGCTGTCTACTCCAAATAATTTCTGGCACTTACTAGGCATTAGTATGTGTGAAGCACTGGTATAAGCATTTTGTTTGTCTCAGTTCATTTACACTTTCTCACATGCCACTGGTGTTAATAGTTCCTAGTTTACAGAAAATATATTAGAAGTAGGGAGGGACAAGTGAGAGGCATGTCTATTCCCTTATTATTATTTTCATATTTTTTATTTCTTTTAATTGAAAATAATCATCTACCTACATGATGTTTTGATCTATGTATATGTTATACATTCAACCAAGTTAATTAATATAGCTATCACTTTATCAGTGTATCACACTACCAATTTATCATGTTTTGGGGTGAGAATTGGGAACTGAGAATCTATTCTTTTAGCAATTTTGAAACATGCAGTACATTATTACCAGCATGGCCAGCATGCAGTACGGGGTCTCCATAACACTTAGTCCTCCAGTTTACCTGGGATTTTGTGTATTTGACCAGCAAATTCTCTTTCCTTATCTCACTGACCTTTGTACTCTGTGTCTGAGAGATCAACCTTTTTTAGATTCCACATTTGAGACCATGCCGAATCTATCTTTCTGTGCTGGATTATTTTAGCTAACATAATTTCCTCCGTCCGGTTCCACATCCATCGAGAAGCAGACTGCTGACTACCTTGGAGAACGCTGTGTCCACTGCTGTTATTTCCTCATCAATGTGACCCCAGTGTGATGTTGGGGACAGGATGCCCCAGGCTACTGACGGTCAATTTATAGTTGACCTTGCCATTTCTGATACATTTATTGCAAGGATTTGAATAAAAAGGGTAGGCATCTGCCTAACAGGGCAGGAATCATTTCTCCAGTTTCCATGATGTGAACAGGCTGGAAATTTCACAGAAGGAAATGATCTTGATCCAGTTAATCTCAGTCCTCTGTACCAGAGAGAGCACACCCAAATCAGTGGGAGAAAGGAACCTGTAGACCAAAGAGTGAGAGCTTTAGAATGTGTCCTGAGACAAAATGATAGGGTGGAAAGAGGGGACATTATGGGGTTAATTACACCAATCGGTTGGAACTCCAGGGGTCACTTTAGAATGTGTCTTGAGACAAAATGATAGGGTGGAAAGAGGGGACATTACGGGGTTAATTACACCAATCGGTTGGAACTCCAGGGGTCACTTGATGGTGAATTAACCTTTCTTTATGCCAGCCTCAGTTTCCTAATCTGTAAGATGTGTATCACAATATCATAGGATTTGGGGAGGATTAAATGAATTAATGCACTCGAGGCCTGAGGGCCTGGCACACCCAAAGCTTTCTTGTTGTATTCATCTCTATCAGGGTTGCTCAGCCTCTGTGCTACTGACACTGGGGCTCAGCTCATTCTCCGAGGACTAATCCTGTGCATTGTAGGTTCAGCAGCACCCTGGGATTTTACTTACTTGGTGAGAGTAGGATTCCCATCTCCCTGCTTTCCATGATCAAATATATCTGCAAATGTTGCCACTTGTCCCCTTCTGGCATATGGCAGAGAATCCGAGATTTATATGCAATTATATAAAAGTGTTAGTTTGCTAAGACTGCCATAACAAAGGGCCACAAAACAGAGTGACTAAACAACATAAACGTATTTATTTTTGGTTTTGGAGACAGCAGTTGAGATCATGGGTTGGCAGGATTGGTTCCTTCTGAGGCTGTGAGAGACTCTGTCTCATGCTTCTCCCCAGCTTGTGGTGGCTGCTGGCAGCTGCTGGTATTCCTTGACTTCTAGATAAATCATTCTGATCACTGCCTTGATGCCTGTGGTACACTCCCATGAGCACATTCCCGTGTCCTAGCTTCCCCCTTTTTTAAGGACACCAGTCAGTCTATATTGGACAGGGCATCACCCTAATATCATTTTAACTAATGCTATGGTAATGACTACTTCTAAACAAGATCATATTCTGAGGCACTGACAGGATTTTGACATATGTATTCAGGGGGACACAATTCAACACACTGTTTGCTTACATTATATAAAGTGTATGTATATATCTGGGATCACAAAGCCACAAAGCCACAGATGCTGTTAATACATAAATGATAGGTGATCTCGTGAGGGAGGTATTGAGCCAGAAAGCGTGGCTTCAGACAGTTGCTGATAAGGAGAGATTACAGACTTAAGGATGGTAGACCTAATTTTTCAAGAGCATATGCTCAATCCCAGTTTTTAGGTGAAATGTCTCAAATGAAAAATGTCAACAATGTAACCATTTAGTAGAATTTTAAAATAGTGCAATGCGATTCCCCCCTCCTCTGTCCCATGTATCTTGAAGTAGTATCTGACCTGTAAGCTTTAGGCACAGGAATCATTTAATTCCCTAAGAAACAGAATTCAAGGACAAATTAATTTTGAACTCTGAAGGATAATAGGCAGAACCATAGTCAGAACCCTGAGCACTGGGTGATCATGGAGGATGATGTCCACAGTGGAATATTTTTGGTAGTGAAAGAGAATGCTTTGAATAATTAATGCAAACTGGAATTGTTCCGTGTGATTGGCCTATGGGATCAGGCGACCTACATTGTGTCTTAGTAGAAATAGGCTTGTTTTGACCCAGAAGGAATCAGTGCTTGGGAAGGCCAATGTGGTAGTGGGTATGGTGCAGCCTACAGAGTAGAACTCTTCTAAGCCCCTACCAGAGATTAGGTGGGATGATCGCAGCCAAATCACCTTCAGAATTTCCTTTCATCATCTGTTAAACAGGTGCCTGGCTCACATGATCTTTCATCTTCCTTCATCTTTGGGCCTGTAAGAACTAGCTCAGTAATTTCAACAGGGACTCCTGCACTAGCTTTCATCTTCCATTTCATTTGGGGTGTTGGACCTTTTCTCTAGCTGAGCCAAAAGCACCTTCCCAATTTATAACAATAATAATAGCAATTGGGATTTTGTCTAACACTTTCTTATTGGCCATGTACCTTAATGTTAAAAGTGTTTTAGGGGTGAGAAGAAAGAAAAGGGTAAAATGAACAGAGAAGACATTCGTTTTGTCAGTTCAGCTGCCAGAGAATTGAAGATGTGACAAGGATGTTAGAATCTTGCATATGTCCCTTGGGCTTGTGGAGGAAGCAGAGATATGTGATTGATGGACAGGGTGGGTCAGTGTGTCCTGACTGGCTCTGCTTTGCTAGAGCAGGGTGTTGTCCAGGGGTCTGACTCAGTGTCTTTGGAAAGGGACCAGAGAACCCTTTGGCAAGCACGAAGTTTCTTGGTCTGGATTAGCATTTTATCAGAAGTTTGTCCATTAAAACTCCCTAGAACATTCCAGTTGCACCATGGGAGACACTACTTTAAATGCTTTGCTTTTACATCACACACTTAGAACTTGGAAAAGCTGTGTTTTGAACTCAGGTCTACTTGATCAGTGACTATGTTCTTTCCACTAGACCAGGAGCATATGCAGAAGAGTCACCTGAGAAGGCTGGAAATAAATGCATATTCAGGCTCTGTTCAGGAATCCACATTTCTACTAAGTATCCTTATCAGTTCAACATCAAGAGACTGATCCACTATATTCATATGGAAGAGCCCTTTTTCATTCCAAATCATGGCTTTATCTCTACGGTACTCAGGCTTTTAGGGCACTAAAGTTCTAATTTGTAAAATGAGATGATGCAAAATCTAGATGGTACTGGGTCTTTGTACCTCTAAGCACTGGTGTTTCCTTGTAGAGGACCAGTGTGAGAACTCAAGAGGGTGTGAATATCAGTTTGTGTCACCTCATATGGACACCTCGACTAACAGGATGTGGGGGTCATGCTTCATAGACGTCTTCCATCAGGACCCCAGTTGTTTACAGCAGAGGCAGCTGCATATGGTGAGGCTGGAACAAGATCACTGTCTATAGAAATGCTCACTCTATGGGCAGGAAGCCAGAGACACACAGCTTACGTGCACATATCCAGAGAAGCTGCCCCTTGTGTAGAAAGAGTCTTGGGGTGTGAGTGTGCAGAACTGGGTTCTATACCTGGTCCAGAACCTGACTTGCTCAGTGAATATGATTACATCATTGAGCCTCGGTTTGAACAGGATTTGTGCTTCAATAATACAATGTTTAAAACCCAAGGTTTTGGAAGAAGAGCTCTAGGGGATACCACAGAGAAAGAGGGACAGTTTCTGGGGAAGTTTTCATATCCTAATCCTGTTTTAGTTATAGTAGTTTGGAATATGTTTACTTGGTTTATTTGGGCTCTGTGTGATCTCTCTAGAAATACAAGCTCCTGTGCTGAAAAATGTCTGAAAAACACTGGACTTTAATTTTTAGATACTTTTCTGTGTCAAAAGATCTCTGTAATTGGGCATTGCAGTTCCTTTACAAAATAACTACACTTATGTTTTAAAAATTCTTTTTGAGATCTGTGGTGTATTTCTGTCTTTACTTAAAGAAAGGTGTCAGCTTCATGTCACTGAGATTATTGTCTTTTAAGCCCTGGAAACAATTTTTGTTGAGCACATCCTATATTCATTAGCCCTACTTCTCTGAAGCTAAGAACCCCAAATTCAGGTAAGTAAAATGGGAGCGGAATAGTCAATATTGAACCCAGTTAGGGCCAATATTTAATTTAAACAAACACAGCTGAGCAAACAGAAGCCTTTTAGCAAGAGCTGTATTTATGTAGCCATTTCCTTAGTGGGTTATGTGCCAAATAAATTCAATGACTTTTTGACTTTCTGTCTTCTGATCTTAATTGTGACCTGTTCAACTAAGTGAATAAAGTTGACTGAAAAATCTATGTATGCAGAAGTAGAGAGGAAATCTTTTTGTTAAGGGCATTTTTTAGCTAAGCCTTTCTTTATTAGCAGATTGAAAGAGAGGGCTCAAATAGACTTAGAGTTTAAAACAGATCGATCTGTGTGTCTTAGCTCTCTATATTCTTTGTCTCATATGGGAAGTGGTGGCAATCATTTTTGCATGGTCACGTAGGTATAATCAGAGTGCTGGTTCATGAGTGACTCAGCAGAATCTTCTCAAGTAGCCTCGGTGGATTCCCGCGGGGGTGGTCTGAGTTGCATTGTTACTATTAGATAAGGAAATTGATATCATAGTCCTGAGAACTGTGGTCTCATCATTTCTTTCTTTATGTATGTATTTATTTTTATCATACATGTTTACAGCACATAACAATTAATTTCCTCATGGGGAGACAGTGCCTGCACATAACACATATTAAATCTTTTTTTTCATTTCTTTCCTCTCCTCTCACTTCCTTCCTTCTTCCCTTTTTCCTCCTTCTCTTGGTCTTCTTTCCCTTTTACAAAAGGTCTATCTCCATATTTCCTATCATCTATCTTGTCTTTTGCTTTTTATTTATATTTTGGGTTTCTTATAAAAGGGGAACCATAGGATAGTTAAGTTCCTGTGTCTGATTTATTTCACTTAACACTATGGCCTCAAGATGTATCCATTTTTCTGCAAATGACTCAAGTGTATCTGATAGGTAAAGCACAGTGGCTTTCTATCCTTCTTACCCCAAATGTGACACTCATCACTTCTGCTCACTTTCCATCAGTGAAAATAGTCACATGGCCCTACCAAGAGAAAAGAGTCTGAGAGTATAGTACTAATTTGGTGGCCATTTTCTAACAAAAACTTTTTAAAATTCAAAGAAAGCACAAGTGTTTGGTGACATTGGCACTCCTAGCAACAATAAATCTTTGGTTGTTGGATAATCATCAAGCAAGTATAAATCCTGATTGTCATGATAGGATTGATAGTGTTTTTGACTTTAGACAAAGCAACAAGGGAAGAATGCCTAAGAAAATTATGTACCCCGAGGCTTGGAGAAATTTTCCATCCATTCTAACCTGGTGTTACTAGGGCCAAACATGTTTTTCTGAGCACTGCAGGAACATGAGAAAGCAGTCAGCTTCTTTTATGTAAGTTCAAGAGATGACTTGGCCTTAGCTTTGTGCTTAGCTTTCTGTGCTGTAAACTCAAGTTGCTGGTCTAGATTGTCTAGTATCTGTATTCTGGCAGTTTGCGTTTAATTTCTTATGCACTGACATCATTAAAGTGATCATATCTGTCTTTGATGTAATACAAGTTCTTCTACAGAAAAGACAGATGAAAATTCGTCAGAGGAAATGGGAAGCCAAATGTTTGCATTTCTCAATGAGTCTTGGCAATATTTCCAAATGCTTAAATGTAAAATATGTATCATTTAACCACAACTTCAATGGAAAAACCAAACATAGAAGAGCAATTGGTTAAACAGAATGTATTTTAGAGTCTTAGCACACAAGCATTTTTAAAATAAAGATGAGCCTGTTTCAATTAATATGAACTTTAAGAGTTATTTTTTGGTCTTTCATCTCAGGTCAAATTTTATAAGAATAAATTTTCTCTCCTATTGCTTCTTGTAATGATTGTTTTTTTAAAAGAAAGACAGTTACAGAGATATCCGGATGGTAAAGTTTCTGACAAAATTCTGCTTCTGGTCCTTTTATTTCAAGTGGCATTATACATAGCTTCAGTACATCTGCATAATATTGGAGTCAGTCACCTGGACTTGATTCCAGAATTTGTTGTTTGATAGCTTTTGAACTTAGGCTCTTCCTGTCTCATTTAGTTCATCATAGGATGGGTAATTGTAAGGATTAAGAAAGATAGCTCATGAAAAGCCCTTGGCACATAATGATTCTCTGCTCCTAAGTGCCTGACTATCCACTGATTGTCTATCTACTTACCTACTTGCTTATTCTACCTTTCAATATTTTTTTGTCTATAGGTAAAATACATATCATGCATAAATTGACAGATTGAAAGAGAGGAGAGATGGAGAGGGAAAGAGGTATTGAGAGAGACTCTCCAATTCTTTGGGGGTTAATTTGTTTATTTTAGTAAGAAGTATTTCATGTATACAAAAAGGCAAATAGCATAGCATGCATGTACATGGTCGCCACCCAGTTTAAGAAGTGAAACCATACCAGTAGCCACCATCTTGATTGGATGGTTGGATCTCCTGTGCAAGATTCCACAATTTTACTATTATTTTTGTATCCAACAATAATTTACAGAAGAAACTTTAGACAAATAACAAAACCATATGCATCTTTCTGCAATTTGCCTTCAAAGTTCAATTATGTTTTGGGATGTATGTGCTGCCATGGTATCTCCATTGTAGTGATTTTAATTTTTGTGTAGTATTGTCTGTTGTATTTTCTCCTCTCCCCCAGGAAAAGTTTTATCTCTAATCTTCTCTCTTTTTCTGCTGTATTTACTCTGCTTACTTTTCTCTCAGTATCCTTCACCCCCAAGTGTGAAGTGTCAGAGAGCTTGTAGAGGAGGATCCACTGGTTTTGCTTAACTTCAAGTACAGGAGTATGTGAGCCTATTTGATAAGACTAGGGATTGAAGAAAACACTAGAATTTAGATCTGAGAAGACATATTTAGATAACTCTTAATTCACTTTCTCTCTGTTTTCTCATCTGTAGCTGGGAATAGCTGGATTATGCTCTCAAAAGTCTTCTCTGCTGAGTTTCTGTTAGACCAGCTTCTGTTAGATTTCCATAGCTCCAAAACCAGCACTATTCAGGCAACAGGAGTCTGTAGAAGAGCTACAGTCAACTGCTAGGGGCTGAAAGTGTCACCTGTCAAAGTACCTAGCTGTAGAATGTCTTTCCTCACGTTCCATTCAAAGGGGTGAAAGAATTCTGCTATTTTCCCGGAGCCTTGCTAGGACACAAGTCTTTCTTCCTTAAGAATGAATCACAGAGTCAGGGAGCTGGAACCTACCCAAACCTCAGGTCAATCCCAACCAATCGTTGTCTTTGAATTGGAATTTTTCCTTTTTTCCACACTTTTCCCTAGTGTCTAGTTATTGAGCCAAGATTATGGTCTCCTTTAGGCCTTTTTAGGGCAGTCTAAGAAGAGAAAAAGAGAATTGGTTAGAGTGACCAGGAGATGGATCCTGGAGTCAAATATTTGTTGGATTATCATGCTGAGGATGGAAGACAATGTCTTAAGTTAGTCACCAAGGGAAAGGTAGTAGGCAGAAGTTATGGAATACACCCATGGGCTAACATAGGAAATTACTGATGATTTGAACCATCCTGAAAGGAAGCTCTTCCTCTGGAAAGGTGTTTGAATACTGAGTAGTTGATTAGGTCAATAAATATATAATATGCATGTAGTCAGTCTGTGAGTTGGGTTTTGTCTACAACATTTTCCCCATGGTTGGAAGTTCATAGGTTGATTGATTCCACACTTTGCTTCATAAAACTTAGATATCCATCCTTAGAGTTGTAAGTTAACCATTCGCAAAGTATTTTAGAAAACATCTGAAGGTGAGTCCTCCTCAGGTCAAAAAAAGGGAGAAGAGTCATGAAGAGGTACAAAGTCTTGATATTTGAATGATAGCTGGATGCCACAGAAAGTGGAGAGGTGGGGTAGAGAGTAGAGACATGTGCTAGAGCAAACAGTTTGGAGACCACAAAGAAGACAGCTCAGAGGAATGTTACTGTTTAAGGGCTTTCTGGGCAATGTGGAACAAGTTAGAATGGTGTGCTGTAGATCACTGAGACCCCAAAAGGGTACTCCATTTCTCGTCCAAATGACCCTCAAACATCCCTGTTCATCCAAGATGCAGTCTTATATGCTTTTTTTGACCTCCTTCCTTTCTTTCCACACTCACTGGTGTGCCCCAGAAAGCCCCAGTCAGCCTCCTGGTGTGTTTAGGGATGTTCCCTCTGAACTCTGTGCCACCCATCCTGGTCCATATAGACACTGGGGAAGCAGTGGTTGTTGGGGGCTGAGCAATGGTTCTCCTCAAGAGGAGGGCAGCCTGCCTCAAGCTGGCTGTGATGATGCTGCCTCCAGCAACTTTAGTTGAAGATTCCGCAGCATGGTGCTCTTCACTGCTCTTCATGGGGAGCTTCATCTTTTGCTTGGTCAGTTTGCTGAGACTTTGACCATGGCCTCAAGGTGGGAGATGAATCACAGAGCCCAGGCATCCTGACTTTTGTCTCTTGTTTGCTCTCCAGAGCCCTTCCCCTCCCATCTATGTTCAAATGACACAGAAAGCATTAGTCCTGTCCCATCTGTATGGTTTGTTATTTCCATAACCTACTGAGGAACCGTCACCCAACACATGCCTTCACTTTGTGGGGTGAACAAGAATGGGTGGTATGCAGAAAGTGGCCTTTTGTGCCCTAAATATGATGTCAGAGAAGAAAAGAGACAAAATGCAGTAGAGTCCACCACGACATGCACCCAGAACATCATCCTCAGCTTGCTCCTCCTTTCTGTTCTCTCTGATGCCAATGAAGTTCTCTTTCCAAGATTAAAGCAATGGAGTGTTGGCTACTTTTCTTATATTTCTGTCATGAAATGCCTGACACCCCAAATTAAGGAAGAAAGTGTTTATTTAGCTCACAGTTTGTGGAGGTTTCAATTCATAATATGCTGGTTACAAGGCAGGGTGCCTCATGACAGAGGGAAACAGTTCATGACAGTAGGAAGACTGAAAAAGCTGCAAGAGCAAAAAGGAAGACTATGCGAGAAGATTCTTTCTGTCCCTTATATTGTGTGTAGGCTACCCATCCTAGGGTACATCATAATCTCAGCACTGAATCAGTCAAAAACTCTTGAAGCCTGCCCCCATGATCCCATGAGGCTTTGGGAGGATATCTAGACACAAACCATAAAAAATGGTCTCCCAGCTTTTTTCCTCTTTCATTCCTTCTTGGTCAGAGTCACACGAGTGTGTGATGCTGGGATTAAGGAGGGATGTACTAAATTAGTCCACTGATTGGTTTGGCATAGTTCTGGGTGTGGATAACAGGAATGCCCTTCAGGGTATGAGTGATACACACCCTAAGGTCATGAAGTCTGGGTAGACTGTAAGGGACAGAAAGAGGGCTGCTGTGGACATTTGTGTCAGCTTTACTATTTCCCTACTTTGCTGCCTTCTGCCTGCCATGCACTGTTTCTTCACAGTGATACCTCTCTGCCATGCCACCCTATCTTGGAGCCAGTCAACTATGAACTGAATCTTCTACAAACTGTGAGCTACAATAAACCTTTCCCTCTTTAATTCTGAGTGTTGAGTATTTTGTCTCAGCAACAAGAAAAGTAACTAAGACACAGTTTTTGCAGTTCCTTCAGAATATCTTCGTACCCATAGTTGTATTTTTCTAACATGCTGTGGCTCTGCTTTTTATAGCGCTTGATTAAATGTACTCAGTGAGTCTCTGAATGTCTTGGATTCTTTTTCCCTGAGCCTACCTAGGCCCCTTAGTTATACACTTATCACCTCACTAAATTTCTATTTCAGCTCCTTGTGAATCTGTAAGGTCAGTGTCTGATCCACATAGGCTGAAGTACAGTTTCCTTTCAGAATCTCTATGATCCCTGGTTTCTACCTCATTGATGGCTGTTGAAGTTAATGGTTCTCTTCTTGCCTTGGCCCTTTCCTTATTTTCATACTTGGTTCTTGGCTTCTTGAAGCTGGAGGCAGAATTTCTCTTTGGAGTCCCCATGCTTGTGGAGGCTGCTTCTCAGGAAGTTGTGTTCTCTACCCAGAGAAGAGGTTTCAGTTTTTCTTGCTAAATGGAACTGAATCGAGCTCCCTAGCGAAGCTCTTCATTGAGGCAAGAAGGGAGAAAAGTCTGACGTGGTTGGTCATGTCGCCTGGATGTGTCCAGATTCTAGAAACAGGCAATATAAATATAAAGTACAAATTTCAAAGAATCATCATGGTAAGTGAGGTAAAAATCAATATGGAGAAAATGATATATTTTCCCTCTACTGACTGATACTCATTTCTCCTTGCACTTTCCTTTTTGCTAGCTCCCTCTGGAACTCCCTGGGGGCCACTGTGAGCATACTCTTTGATTTCTTTTCCTTGCTTGGTATAGAGGGAAGAGGAAGTGCAGTAGGGGCCTTGGTTTTGGGGGATCATAATCATCACAGGCATCAAATTCAGCCTTTTCTATATCTGCCTATAGGCTATGGCTTCTTTTATGACTGGTTAGTGGGATTTGACTGTATAAACTTGGGTATTGCCTTGAATATTGCTCTATAGGAACACAGTAAAAAATACTAGTTATGTGATCCTTGGTAAGTTCCTTAACCTCTCTCTGATACCCTTCGTTCTTCTGGCAAGTGAATAGAATCATAGTCCTTCCCCTAGCAATGTTTATAGGAATGAGATAATAATAATAATAATAGCAGCAGTAGTATAGAGCTTATTAGTATTTACTACATGCATTCCTATGCATTGTACAATGCTTTTTTTACATGTATTTACATTTTAATCCACTTGATAATCTTAAACAGTATATAGTATTGCTGTCATCTCTGTTACATAAAGAAGAGATAAGAACAGAGAAGTTAAGGAATTCCATCAACTAGCAACTGGTAGAGCTACAGTCCCTATAAAATGATACACAGAAATGATGTCAGGGAAAATGGCAGAGTAAGGACATCTGAAAATTCTTTCCTCCATAAAAGCAACAAGAAAATTGGAAAACATGACCAGAATCAACTTTGTTGGAACTCTGGAAGTTAATCAAAGACCAGCAGCAATTTGGAGGCTGTTCTTTCAAGAAAAATAGCGAAAAAAACAATAAAAACAGAGGAGTCTATAGTGTTTTAAATTTTCCTTTTCCCATCTATGCTTCCAGCTTCACAGTATTCTTGGAAATGCACAGCCTGAAAATGAAATCTCACTGCATGCTAGTAGTCCTGCATTCATCAGAGCAAGTGGGGTGGGTCTGGAGCTCCTTCAAAGTCCCATTTCCAAAAATTGTCATTATTTTACCTTTATGGTGATTTCCTGGAAAATCCTGCATACAAGACCATCTTTGTCTTCTTCACTCAGAGCTTCTCCAGAGATAAAATGGACATTTGTGGAAAACAAAAATAATTGATGTCAGAGGCAATGAATAGTTGTTGTTGGAAAACAGTAGATTGAAAAAGGAAAGAGAGGCAAAACTTTAAAGAAAAAAACACTGAGGAATTATACACTTACTGTGATTTTGAAAAGTTTTGACATATTCCTGGGACTCCAGGAGGTGTATACAACCATGCATATGTTCATTCTCAAGAGAGACCATAATGAACCACAATGAAATGGTACTTCACAACCACTGGGATAGATGGTTCTTCGAAATGGCAGAACCTAGAAAACGTTTTGCTCTGTGAAAGAAGCCAGTCACAAAGGACAGCTTATATGGTTCTACTTAATGAAATGTCCCTAACACAGAAGATCCATAGAGACAGGGAGGGGAGTGTTGTCTGACAGAGGCTGCAAGGAGTAGGAAGTAGAATGACTGTTAATGGGGGTGGGATATCTCTTTGAATGATGAACATGTTTTGGACCTATACAGTGGTGATGCTTATACAATATTGTGAATAAATTTCTAAAAGCCACTGAATTGTGCACTTTGAAGTAGTAAATTTTAAAGTACAGAAATCATATTTCAATTTAAAAAACTGTTGAGCATCAGTCCTGATGAGGACTGATAGTAACAGCTAAGCTCAGGGGTGCCTGTTGGGCACCAGACAATGTGAAAAGTGCTTCCGCATTATTTGCTTTACTCCAGACAGCCTTAATCAAGGCTCATATGGGTTAGTTAAATTTTCCAGCTGCCCACAGCTAGCAGGAAGCAGAATACGAGACTTCAGGGAAGGCACCTACTTCAGGAGTCTGTTCCTCTAACCACTCCACTATCCTGCCCTTTTTTTGGTTTGTGCCTAGATAACTTGGATAATCCAACCAACCTTTACATAGATTAAAGAAAGAGATAAAATTTGTTCTCAGTACTAAGAAAAAAATTGACCTCTTTATAATAGAATGAAGAACAAAGGCATAGAGTATGTAGAGTTTCAAATGAGACTCAGTACTTGTCACACACACATACACACACATGCACACACACCTTGTCTTGGTTACTTTTCTCTCATTGCTGACACAAAATACTTGATGCCCAAAATGAAGGAAGGAAAGGTTTATTTAGCTTACAGTTTTTGGAGGTTTCAGTTTATACTCAGCCTACTCCAAGGCAGGATGGCATGGCTAAGGGGTTCATGGTGGCACAAGCGACAAGGGCAAAAGGGCAAAAGGGGGAAAGTATGCATCCTTCCTTCCCTTACACTGTATTTTGGCTCTGCCCCTGGGTTGATGCAGCACTCACACAGCCAATGCTAGAACTGGACAAACCAATCACAAATGCTAGACTCAGCCACCTCCATGATATACATGAGGTTTTTGGGGGTGATCTTTAAACACAAATCATAACATTCTACTCCTGGCCTCCCAAAGACTCATGTATATCCCTCTATCAGAAAGGTATTTAGTCCATCTGCAAGAGTTACCGAAGTCCAAACAGTTTCAACATTGCTGAAAAGATCAAGTCCAAGTCCCAAATCTCCTCCAAGATGTAAGGCAAACTCGTAGCTATAATCCCTGGTACAAATGAAAACAAAGTTAAACATTTTCGACACTCAGTGGCACAGGATAAACATTACCATTCCAAAGAGTACAAACAGGGGCATACAAAGGAATAGGACCAAAGGAAGTCTAAATCCAGCAGGACAAACATCATGTCCTGGAGTTCCACATTCAGCATCTGAAGCAATCTGATTGTGAGTGCCAAAAAGTTTGGTTGACTCCACCCCCATGGCACTTCTGGTGGTTGTAGGTCCTAGGGCTTCTCTCTTGGGCTGGCTTTGCTCCCTTCTTACAGGTTTCCTTAGATGATCCACACTCCTGGCCTTTCCAAACTTCTGGGTTCTCCATTGCACCTTTGGCTTCACACTTACAGCTTCACACAATGCTCTCTCATGGGCACACTGCCTGCCCCCTAGGCCTTATGAAATCAGGATGGAAGCCTTTTAACCTAAGAACTCTGGTGCTCTATATGCACCTAAAACTAGTGCCACATGAATGATGCTGATATCTGCTGCCAGTTGGAGCAATAGTCAGGCTTTCCTCTCTCTTGGTTGTAGGGTCTCTTGGTTGTAGGGTTGTAGTACCTGGATTGCTGAGCACTCTGAACCTGACTGTGAGGGACATATTCTCATGCTGCTGCCATTCTGGAACCTGGCATAGCTGCTACCATTTTGGAACATTTTGTGACCTCTTCTGCCATTCTGGAATATGACACTTTTCAGCTTTCTTTTACAAGTAGTCTTTTACTTTTGTAATTTTGAGGCTGCAAAGGGTAGAGACCCACAGCTGCTTCCTGTGATGCTTCTAGGGTGTGTTTTTTTTTCTCCTGTTCCTTTTCAGTGATTGAGATCTCAGTTCTATCTTTGCAGTCCAAAACTTTTCTGGAGCTTTCTTTCTGGCCAAACTCATTACATTTTAAATCACTCTGCTGGCTCTGTACTCTTGATTCACAACATAAATCTGGCTAAAAGCCCCTAACAATAGCCATGCCACCACCTCAACCTTGACAGCTTTGAAATTTCTTATGCCAGATAAATTAGTCCACTACCCTTAATCTTCATTTTAGGCAAAGTCTCTGGACATGAGCAAAATGCAGACAAACTTTCTGCCAAGCCATAACACACCTCATCTAGAGTCCAACAACCAGTGCAGTCCTTCCCAGCAGTAGCCTTCCCAGCCTGATCTTTACCAGCAGAATTTCTATCAACATTCTGGTCTTCTGAGATCTGACCAGAATCTCCCATACAGAACAGATTAAGGCATTCCAGCTCTACTCCTTTCAGGCAAGATCTCCTAAGTTTTCCAAATTCTTCCCACAAGACATTCACAAAGGCTCTTGAATGACATGGTCAGGTATAGTCACAGCAATGACCCTATTCCACTGATACCAAATTCTGTCTTGGTTACTTTTTTCTTGTTGCTGGGACAAAATACCTGATACCCAAAGTGAAGGAAGGAAGGGTTTATTTAGCTCACAGTTTGTGGAAGTTTCAGTCTATAATCAACTGGCTTCAAGGCAGAGTGACATGGCAGACAGCAATAATTCATGGCTGTAGAAAGCAGCACAAGCAACAAGAGTAGAAGAGAAGGAACATCGAAAGAAGACTCTTTCTGTCCTTTATATTGTATGTAGGTCACATTCACTTGGGTGTGGCACTCACAGCTACAATCCCAGCATTGGACCATGAGTCATTCACAATTTATAGAAGTCTGCCCTCATGACTGCACAGTGCTTTGGGGGGGAGACATTTAAATGCAAACCATAACCTTCCCCTCCCCCATGCATGCACGCATACTCTGCTCTCCCAGGAGACTTGCCTTAAGGGGCCAGGCTTCCCCTGGGTTGGGCCTGGACTATTAGTCACACAGTCACAGCAGGCTGAACTTAACTAGTCTTCTGCTGAGCAATCGCTGGAACCTGTGGTGACCCAGAGCAGGGAGGAAGTGGAAGCCCTGGTCTATACTACTGTGGCTCACAGTGTAACCTGCTGTAGATAAATGTTTAGTCCCATTGAAAAAGGAAGGCCATTTTATTTAGTCATGAAGCTAGGGTCTGCAAAAAATCTGAACACCAGCCCCTGCTGTATGACATTAGTTTTCATTTGTATTTATTTTCTTTGTGATCTTTGTCTTGTTCTTTTAACCCTTTAATTTTATAAACTACATGTTGTTTTAGGTTGCAAGGCAGGCTTAATTATTTGAGTAGATGAATCACTCAGTAAATGAATAAACAGATATTCCACATGACTCTGTTATCACACACAGTCAGGTCAAGCATGGGTTCCCAGGA
The DNA here is from genome assembly GCA_004027455.1 of Hydrochoerus hydrochaeris. Lineage (NCBI taxonomy): Eukaryota > Metazoa > Chordata > Mammalia > Rodentia > Hydrochaeridae > Hydrochoerus > Hydrochoerus hydrochaeris. The sequence continues at coordinate 29,522 of PVLA01008806.1, read as the reverse complement.
CTGTAGCGGGTGTGGCCGCAAAGCCTCAAACCATGAACTTGGTGCACCTTCTTCTACGTTCACCAGCTAAATGATCACTGGGCCATGCTCTGTGTGTCTTCCCCACTCTGTGGGGAACATTCCCCTTTCTTCTTGCCCACTACTCAGCAGGCTCAGCATTTCTAATGTTATTTTCCTGCCTGAAGAATCAGCTTTGATATCATCAGGTCCTGGGTTCCAACTGTCAGGGAAACCCAGCCTGTGGGATGCTGATGGTGTGAGCTTCCTAGATGAGAAATCCACTTTTCTTGGCCAGCTGGTCTGATGCTGAGACCTGAGGCTGTGGCAGATTCTTCATTGTTCATCTTTACCTTGCTTGCACTATAGACCCCAGCTCTGCCTCTTGAGGGAGATGAATGGAAGGAAATGATGGGAACTTATTGTAACAGGAAGTTGATCCTAGAGGAAAGAGGATACACATTTCCTGTCTGTCATCCACAATTTAGTTTGTTTTGCAGAAGGGCAGCCCAAGCTCTGAAATGCACTTGAAATCCACAATTTAAGTCTCTTTTCAGCACCAACAATGCAGAAATCAGTGCTAGATGAAAATTAGTTTTCACTGGGTCCTGAACAATCATCTGTTACTTAGAAGGTTTAGAGAAATCTTTGAAAGGCTTCACATTGCTTTGTAAATAAGCACCAGTTCTGTCAGCTGGAATCCCTGAAGCCTTCTGTTAACATCCTCTCTCCATCCTGACCTCTTGATAGTTGGGCCAGAGGAAGTGACCAACAGCACTTGAGATGTTAGCATCTCCGAAATGGAGTGTGTGTCTGGCATGGTTTCAGCAGGGGGCAGGATGGTTCACCCTGGTTCTATTATTTCCTGTAACCAGGACAAGTTTCTCTCAAGCCTTTATTGTCCGTGCTTACAAAATTCTGCTCATATTTTTTCTTGTGAAAGTTTAATGAGATAGACTGTGAAGGACCTTTAGTACATTCTTTCTCCTATTCAGTCAGCAAATACTTTCAGAAGGTCTACTATGGGCATCAGTTACCATTCTAGGAATAAAACAGGGAACGGACAGTTATTTAAATTTAAATTTAAGATAGCTAATGCATGGAGCTCCTAAATACTGCAGTTTGCATTTTTCTAATGTTTTAATATTTAAGGTAGGTGAACCCCCATTATGTGCTTGGCGCTGCTCCAAGATTTCACACCGTAACTGTTACGGTGAACAAGCGGGGATTGTAGGTGTCGCTGTGCAGCAGCCTTATTTTTCTCTTTCATTGTGATGCTGGGATTGAACCCAAGGCTTTGTGCATACTAGACAAGTGCCCTACCTCGGAACTCCTCTGAACTCTGGCCTAGCAGCCTTATTTTTGAACCCTACCTCTTCAGACTCCTTCCCTTGCCTTGTGACGGAAATTTGAGGCTGACCCCAGAACTTTCCAAGCTTCTCTCAGTGAAATCCCTTGACTACCTTTGTCTCCCTGAAGTTTCCATCCAGTAATTAATGTGCACATTCCCAAGTGATGGCTGTAACTGCTCCACTCTGTGAGATGAAGTTCCTTATTTCTTCTCCTGTGCTGCCTGGGCTCTGGGCAGGCTGGAAGCCAGTGTGGCAGAGTGTGACTGCCTAGCCCTTCCAGGCAACTGCCCTGGATGTGCCATCCATCTTTTAAAACTACATACCTGACATGTTTATTTTTTCTTATGGCCTCTGGGAATTCTATGTCACCTCCCTCAAGTTTTGACCAGGAACTGTTCCCAATATACCATTGATAGCCTTTGAGGATTATGACTGAGGTACATGTAAGGGCTTTATTTAAATCGTCTGGAACTCTCCACAAGAACTCTGGAAGCAGAATCCAAGCTCCAAGAATGACTTTACAAACACACTGGACAAGTCGCCCTGGCTTCTTTGGTACTCCTGACTGCGAAGGCGCACTTTGCGTTTCCGGGTCCTTGGTTTATGCTAGGGGTGAAATTAGGCACTCAGTTTCTAGCCGTCACACACTCACTCCTGGACTTTGGGTTGCCTCTCAGGTGCGCACTTCAGCTCCTCAGGATGGGGATTTCTGCCCTGCCTCTCCTATCCTCAGGTCTCTTGGGTGGTGCATATGTGGTCCCTGTCAGGTCTTCCAGCTCCATCTTTTCCCTGGCGCCCACTGCCTTGGCAGAGTCCCTATAAAATTTTAATTCCTCATCCTTGTCATCCCTTTCCTCTCTCTATCTCTTCCTCAAGGGGTCTTTCCGCAGAAATCCCTGGCCTGAACTTTTTTTTCCCTGCATCTGTCTAAATTCTACTCAGTCTTCATATCGCAGCTCAAGGCAGCCCTCCCTGATTTCACTAAGGAGTTCAAATCCACCTAATATTGACTTTCCTACTATTGTTTGTCTCTTTGGTAATATTTATCACTTCTGTCACTTTACACATAAAATGTCTGGGTAGTTTTCTGTGTCCTGCACCATCTGTAAGGAACACAGAGGTAGATTCAATGTTTTTCTTCTCTTTTCTCAGCTCTGGATTCCAGGGGCAGCTCTGTCTCTTACTGTGTAATCAAGTTGAGCTACTCCAAATAATCTGTGCTTCAGGTTCCTTGTCTGTGTCATGGGGGGAAGAGTAGAGGTCACCTCACAAAATTTTATGAGGATTAAGTAGGATAAAATTTGCGAAGCTCTTAGAGCAGTTCTGGAGACACCTAAAGCACTATGCAAATATTTGTTAGATAAAAATCAGATATAAAACGTTTGAATAATAGATGACAAAGGAGAATTAATATAACTTCATGCTTTATTTTGGGACTTCAGATTTTCTTCCATGCTGTCTTCCTTTGCATGATGTTCAGGCAGACCCTGTCACAGTCACATCCTCCCAAGATACAGCAGGTGCTAAGGGGGGATGGCCTGGAGGCCTTATTAAGTTCCTGGCAGACACTCAGCCCTGTCCCATTCCTAGGGTTAGGAATGCTACAAAGTATGTGTCAAGGGAGGCTGACTCAGGGCATAAGCCTGAAAGAGTTCCCAGACTCAACTTTTCAGAACGAGTTTCTGGGAAAACCAAGGCCAGCAGTGGGCACTGGAAATGTCATTCTGCAGTTCCCTGCTGGATTTGGAGCTTGGTCTGCTCGGGAGAGGGACAGACTGTTGGACTGTGGGACATTTATGAGGGGTCTGACACAGTGATCTTATTCTTGTCATGCCTGCAGATGGCTAAAACTTAAACACAGAAATTATGCAACATGTCCAGTCACGTAGCTCGGGTGAGAAGGAGCTGGGTCAGATCTCCAGACTCTAGACTTAGTTTAATCCGATGAGATTCATGGTTGTGCTATTATCCCAGCACAGACTTTGTTTAGTTACATGAGCTGTTAACATAATTTCAGAGTTGTGTGGCCTGAGACTGCTTGGTCATCTAGTAAAAATGACGTTACCAGGAAATGAAAGCACTCCATCAAAGCTCTGGAGAAAGTGTGTGTCAGGATCAAGTAGGAGAAAAATATATAAGGAAGGAAAATAGGACAGAACGCCAAAACAAAGCCAGAAATGACCTGTGTACATAAGCAAATGAGAATTCTTGTACTGGTGACTGCATGAATACAGGGCCAGGATGTTACTGCTGTACTATTAGCTTCTAGAACATACTAGAGGGGCAGCCTTCTGTACTGAAAATAGCATGAGTTCAGAAGAAACATTTTGTCATTGAAAGTTTGCATTTATGTTTGAGTATTTGGTTACCTAGGAGGTGTTTTTTTTAAAAGGTTTATGAAGATACAAAAAAAAATTGGAAGAAATACCAATCTTTCACTTTGTACTCTCAGTTCTTTTCTTGGCTCACATCCAGTGAGACAAAGTACAGTTAAAAAAGAATGGGTTTGGAGTTGCATAGACCCAGATTTGAATCCCATCTCATGGCATGGGTTTGAATAGTTTGCTTAGCTTCTCTGAACTTCAATTTTATTACCAGTGAAGTGATTATGTTAATACTTACAGAATCAACATGGACCTAGTACCTCATAGGCAGCTAGATATTGCCTGCAGCATAAGCTAGACATATTGAGAATGCCACTTTAAAAAAGGTTTATCAAAACAATGTAATAGTGATACAAGCATTGACAAAGAAAAGGAACATAATAAAGAATCTTATAATAGACCTAAGCAAATATGGTTAATTGATATTGGACACAGTTTCCAAGATAATTCAATAGGAAAAAGCTAGTATTTTCAAAGGGTGCTGGAGTGATTGTAAAAAGAAAAATACCCAAAACAAAACAAAACAAAAACTCTTGCTCTATTTGCTAAGTGGATCATAGACTTAAATACACAAAACAACTGTAAAAACTTCAAAAGAAATATAGGAGAAAAATCTTCATGATCTTGTGTTAGGAAAGATTTGCTAAACAGGATTCATGAAGGATGGCCATAAAATTTTTGATACATTGGACTTTATCATTAAGCAAAGTTCTTCAAAAGACCCTGGGAAGGAAATGAAATGTAAGCCACAGAGGAGCAAGGGTCTAGGAGATGCATTTATTTCTTTAACGTTGCAGTCTCCCGATACCATGATGCAACATGGATGTAATTTTAACTTATGTGCCTTTCCTTTCTTTGAAAAGAAGTTACTTCCCAGGTGCTCTGCCCTCCCATTCATTAGTTATGCCATTATTTGCTGTCACAGTTGTCACATTTTGCCATGATGGAGGGCTGGAGAGAAGACCGAGGTGTCAGGAGGTTGCAAGCCCCCAAAACTTAAGGTCCATTCCTGGGGTGGAAGTTGAGGGGCAGAATAGGCAAAGGCAGCAGTGAAGAGTCCTGGAGAGATGTCCAGGCACTTCGAGAAGCCACCAGAAGCCTGTGGAGCCACAGAACTCTCAGCAATGACAACAACATTCATAAATCGAGCACACACTTTCTGCCAGGAGTTTTATAGGCATCATTTATTGAACTATAGTAGAAACTTCTGTGTGGGGAGAAGTGGTCACCAGAGGAAGCAAGCACACTTTGCAGCACCAAGTGGAATTTCATTCAGGCTGTCCCCTCGCTGCTCCTGGGATGGAGGTAGGCTTTGCTCTTCCACTGTCTCTGACTTGCTGAATCCTTTGGCTTCCATTCTAGGTTTGTTCCAGCATGCATGCCTTCGCTTGGTTTTTACTACTTTGGGCTGTTGGCTTCTGTTTGGAAGTTTATTTTGTTTGAAACTTCAGCTTCTGCTTGACTTCCTGGGCAGGCTTTGTACTTCCTGCCCTTTCTGCCCTGATAGCCCTTCTCCCTACCTCCTGTCTGCCTCCATGAATCTTCATATTCCCAGCCGGTGACAGTCCCTGGGTGATTACCAGTCTTGAATATCCCAAGGCTCACAATCCACAATTCTTACATCAGCAACTGATGCGTGCATGAATCCTCAGAGTCTGCCTTGGTTTCCTGTTCCAGACACCCCTGCAGGACACAGTGTAGACTCTCATCTGTCAGGGCTCATGGACACAGGTTGAAAAGGCCAGGCCTCCAGTGGCCAAGGGAGCAGTGGAGCTTTTAAGGACTGACACAGTTATGAGGTTATCTTTATAAATTCCACAGTGTGGATGATCTTGATGTTGGGATTGTTGGCAGTGCCAGCTGAGGAAGTAGCAGTGAGCACAGCCCAAAACATTTGGTGAGTGGCCCAGTGGGAAAGACCACAGCAGAGGCTCATGGTCCATTCTCTCCACAGGTGTCCCTTTAGAATCAGGGACAGGCACTAACTCACATTCTCAGGGAGAGTCCAAGGGCCTGGGCTTTACATGTGCTAGAAGGATCAGAGCAGTGTTTTCACATTTCCCCTTCAGCTTCAGCTGGACAGCAGCAAAACCATAAAGGCTGTTGCCTTTAGAGTTGGCTCACAAGATGATCTGGCCACAATTCATAGGTCACAGATAACTGGAGGCAGATAGACCTTTCTAGTTCACTTCCATTCAGAGTAAGAGCCTCTGAATTAGTGTGCCAGGGTTGGCAGGATTGGCATCAGAGTCTTCAGCTCTTCCTCCAGTTTTGATCAGAGTTGTCACTGTAACACAGAGTTTATCTAGGTGTTCAGAACTTGGACTGTGCTCAGTGGGCTCATGGGGAGAACAGCAGCTATTCTGGCGACCTGGTGAGCTGCCAGAGGCAGCCTGGGGACCTATGAAAGATGTTTGTGGGATGCTTTGGGGGAGTGGCTACACATGGGAGAACAGAGCCAGCTGCTCACAGTGTCACGCAGCCCACTGCAAAGAATCTGGAAAATTTAAAAACTAATAATGATTATTAAAAAATCAATTTGTGAGCTTGATGAATAAGACAGGAGACATCTCCCTGGGCTTTTAAGAGGCAAACCTGTGCTAACCAGCCTTAACTCTTGGCACGATCCAGCCAAAAAGAACTTCAAGTTCTCAGGGTGCATAGAATTCTGTGTGCAAAAGCTCCCCAGGCCCAGTGATTTTAGGGCTCACAGAGCTGGGGTGTGGAACAGTTAATAAAGGATTTATCAGTATGACAGAGTGGAAGAACTAAAATGTAAGGCTTAGTTTCTTGTAAGTAAACTCTGCTCTTGCCACCCCAAATCTTTCATTCGGGGATTGATTGCCCCTGAAAACCCATAGGTAATAGAACAGTTATCACCCAATGAAGCATAAAGTCATTTTCAATGAGGGTGGACTTCGGGGTAACTGTTGCTGTTGAGCACATTCTTTTCTCCCATTTTCACTCATTTTCACAGCCACCTGAAAGTTCTGGCTCAACACTGGCGGTGAGGAGCAGTTTCCACTCCCCAGCCTTTCTCTTTTCACAGCTGCAAAGTTCAGAGAGTTGAACTACAGTGCTTTGAGTTCACTGCTTATTCTGCCACGGTCAACTGCTGTTGTAAATCTTCCTCCCGGAACACGTGACGATGCATTTCTTGACTATATATCCCGAGGACAGCGGCACAGCTGTCAGAGCGGGAGCCGCACACGGAGGAGCAACAGGGTTGAACTCTGAGAGTTAGGATTTCAGGACTTGGGGCAAATCGTCAACCTTTGGTAAGTCTGCAATGCTGTGTGCTCCAGAAACCTTGGAAAGGGAAATATTTCTGCCTATGAACAGAGGAACTTTTTTATTTCTTTTTTTGGTTCTAAGAAATATTTGTTGTTAATTAAAAGCATTTAAGTTTCAGCAGCAAAATGTGAACAGTTTCTCCTCTGTTGGTTAAAGCGTGTCTCTCAGTTTTTAAGATGCTTGTTTTCTTATGCCTCCCTGTAGTCTACTGGAATTTTTTACAGTATAAAAATAATGCACGCTCATTTTATGAAATGCAAGTAAGACAGCTGTGTACGCCGTACTTAGACATTAAAAAGTGAAAGTTCTTACCTTTACCCCTCCTTCCCTCTTTTCCTCCAGCCTCTCCCCGCTTGCATAGCTAAGCCCTGTTAACTGTTTAACGGCACTTCTTGCTGCTATTTCTTTCGTGCACTTGGAAACTCTTTTAGTACTGCAGCCTCACAAACCCTGTTCCCTCACGCCTCTGTGTATCCTGCATCCCTAGAGCTCTAACCTGCAGCTTTCTCCCCAGATCTGCGGGGTGCGCAGTGCCTCGGTGTCCACGATGGAGCCTCTGAACAGCACACACCCCAGCACTGCAGCCTCCAGCAGGCCCCTCCAGTCCCCTGTGCCCGGCAGTGGCAGCAGCAGCGGCAATGAGTATTTCTACGTCCTGGTTGTCATGTCTTTCTATGGCATTTTCTTGATTGGAATCATGCTAGGCTACATGAAGTCCAAGAGGCGGGAGAAGAAGTCCAGCCTCCTGCTGCTCTACAAAGACGAGGAGAGGCTCTGGGGGGAGGCCATGAAGCCGCTGCCCGTGGTGTCCGGCCTGAGGTCGCTGCAGGTGCCCATGATGCTGACCATGCTGCAGGAGAGCATGGGGCCCGCACTGTCCTGCACGCTCTGCTCCATGGAGGGGGACAGCGTGAGCTCCGAGTCCTCCTCCCACGACGTGCACTTCACCATCCAGGAAGAGGGGGCGGACGACGAGCTGGAGGAGACTTCGGAGACGCCTCTCAATGAAAGCAGCGAGGGGTCCTCGGAGAACATTCACCAGAATTCCTAGCACCCCCGGGGCCCCTCATGGAGGCTCCCTGTCAGGGCCCTTAGAGATAGGAAAGGTATTTTTCAAGTGCCTGTTTCACTTTTTTTAGTGCAGCTGTCACTTTGAAGAGATGCCCCCCACCCCCGCAAGCCCCCCAAATGGGGTAGGGTGGGAGACAGGGCTCACCCGCAGGCCTCGAGGTCCTCACGCCCTGAAGACGCACAGTGTGTACATTTACTTTGGGGTCTGAGTGTGGGGTTCCCATTCAGAATCTGGCAGACTGATGTGCTTGTCTTTTCTCACTGGATACCCTGGGTGATTTCCGCACCATCTTTCAAACGCCTAAGGGTGGCCTGAGGGAATGGTTTTGATTCGCTCATCACCTAGAGCTCTGCTCTTCTAGATGTGATTGGTTGTAAGTATCACTACTATGTACCTGTGATGTTAGATCACAGACGGTTCCAGGCTTCTTTTGGAAGTCTTGGATTGGAAGGGGAAAAACTTGATGGAGTATTTTTTTGGGAAGGGAGAATCTAGAACTGTAAACCCAACTTGTTTGTACAATGTAAGGGGGGAAAGGCAACTTTTAAACTTGTTAAATTAGCTGAGGTTATAACAGATGAATTGGTATGGTGACTCGTGATTGTCCAGCATGCTCGTATGACTTTCTTGGGGTCAGACAGCTTCCCTGGAGTCTATATTCTGAATGGCCATGCAAGATCTTTCCAGAAGGGATAAGAATGATGGGGTTGAACAAGACCATGCCATTCCTTCTACTGTTTTTTGTTTTCCCAGCTTAGTTTTCTGAGAGGGGAGAGATATTTTGTGGTACCTTACAATGTGATATTTCATCAGGTAGGTTAGTCCTAGATGGGCGTATTCAAGTTGGGGTCCAAGTTCTGTGCTTTCAGAGTCAGAGTCCTGATGCTCCTTTGCTGTGTGGTCCTGGACATGTCATCAAAGGCTTATTGGCTTCCTGGGGCTCCAGAGGATGTGCCTCCCCAGGGGGCTGGGAGGATGTCTTTGGATTTTAGACTCTGTGATAAACCCTCCATGGCCTGTTGTGAAGAAGCTCGGACCAAACAGTTCCCCTTTGGCCAGTTAGTCTGTAAAAAGGATCTGTTGATTTAAAGGAGCAGTTGGCGAATACATGTGACTGGGGAATTCAGGGCTACTCACAAACCAGTCCTGCTATAGTTTTCCCAGGATTGAACCAAAGAGGCAGATGCTGTACCCCATTTTGGTCTGCAAAGTTCTCTGCATGGTGGGCTGTTAATATTCTCAGCCAAGGGAAAAAACAGTCTAAAAGGGAATCTCACAACTGCTTGCCAATGTCTGCATGTACAGTATTCCTGTGATCAGTAACAGCTTGGTAGCAGACACTATTAGCCCTTGAAGACAAGACACACTGAAAGGACAAATTTAGTTCTAGAAAAAAAAAAGTCCTTTTGTTATTGTTTTAAAATATAATATCCCTGGATTGGAGACGTAAGAATGACTATAGTTCTCATGAAAGGGTTAACTGTGTTGGAACTGGTTTATCAGTTCTCTTTGACATACAGCTAGAAGAAATTTCTGTTTGGGGAAACAGGGTTAAAATTCACTTTAAAATTCAGAGTGTAGATTTACTCCAAAGGGGACCGTTTAAGTTGAAAGAAGCCAAGTTCAGTTTGGCCTCTTGCCTGGAATCACTTGAATTCTGAAACTTCACTGCGACGGACGTGTGCGGAGTCACATTTTCCATTGCTTAATTCTGAAGTTTGGTGCAAGTCTATCTGCGCCTGTTAAAAAGTGATGTATATACTTCCTTCTTATTCTATTGAGTTGTATAGAATTGTCTTTTGTATTTAATGGTTTGTAATTTTCACAGTATTTTTTAATTTAAATAAACAAACACATTTTCCACGGAAGTCTGGAGTTCTTTTTTTGATTCTTCAATGCAATTTCTCACTTTGAAGACATCACAGGCGTATGCTCCACGTCTGCTCTGGATTATGCGCATCTTTCTGAGTCAAGACTTTGCTGAAGGCAATATCTTCCTGCTGCTCAAACCATGGGGTGAGCCAAGCATGGCTTTCCCATCCTCTGATAGATTTCAACCTGTTTTGCGATGAATGGAGAACAAGCTGAGGATTGTCCCACATCCACTTCTCCAAAGGCTATGGAGCTTTTGGTCTTGAATGTGCAGCAAATTGACAAGTGTTGTTGAGGTGTTCTTCCAAATTTCATTGTAAGAAAACATTTGATTTGGACACTGACTTAACAGACATTAACATTATGCATGGCCCAGCAGCATGGGTTAATGGGCAGGGTGCTCTGGTTTTATACAAATCTGGGAACAGCATGAGGCAGAGTCTAGGAGGTGGGGATGGCTCCCTCTGTCCTCCTCTTCTCTGTACAGAAACTGACGTCTAGTTCCTCCCCCTTGCCCTCCCTGTACCTCTTTCCCGCAGGCTAGAATGTGGCCAAAGGGTTGCAGCCTCTCCTTTATGATTTTTACAAGGTCAAAGTGCTAAACAAAAATTACCCAGAACCCATGACCTATTTTAGAATCCAGCAGATGGCTGAAAAATCTCCTTATTTTTATGTTTCCTAGGAGGTTGGTGTTTATATTTCAAGAAAATATTCCCACTAGGCTCTCAAAGACTTGTCTACCTAAAAGATTTACCTGGAGAAGGAATGAGGGAAACCAGAACCTTCCTAAAAAATCCAGAAACTTTAACTCACCAGTTGATAGTTTGATGTCAGGTGAAATGATTTTAGATGATTGGAAAGCTTTTAATTTATTCCAGCTTAGTGTCATTCTTGGTAAGGAAACAGTTAAGAAAAGCTTTTTCTTACCAGGGGCGGAAGAAGAGGGAATTCTAAACTCTAATTGTCCTAAAAATATGCAGAGTACACTATGTTGTTTTAATGGAATATTTGTTTTCTTAAAAAAAAAAAAAACTTCTAAGCAGAACCTAAGGCCCAAGGGGTTTAGTCTGTGTGGATTTACTCATGCATGTGAAAAACTGAGGAGGGAATTTGGCCCTGTGCACCTAAGATATTAGAAACACACTTTGAAAGCTCTTAAAAGTGAAGGGATGAGGTAAATGGACCCTCTTGCTTGCTCCATGTTGTTCTAATTACACCTTAGTACGTCAGAGTCAGGCATGGATGCTGCAGAGAAGATTTCTTTCATGGATAGAATCACGAGATCAAAACTACCGGGAAGAGCAGAAGTTGGGCCAGGAAATGAGCTCGCTTGGCTCACACTCCTGGTTGGAAAGTGGACCCTGTGATGCGTTCAGAGCTGCGGTTGGAGAGCTCACGGTCAGACATTCACGTCCAGGGCTCAGAGGAAGAAAGGTCATTTATCATCCTGCAAGATGCTGTTCTAACCCTAAACATTGCAGAGAAGGCAGAACATGGAACTTAAAATGTCATTTAAGGTCCAAGTTTACACACAGCATACAAATCTGCTCTGTACCCTTCCTTTACCTAAGTTTGTGCTCCGTGCTAGAGAAGATCCTGGGGCACAGCCTGTGTCCTGAGACTGAACAGGAGGTGGAGTACAGAGCTGCAGGGAAATATATCAGTAACTGGGGGGGTAGCTCAGACTGGGAGTGGACAGCTGAAGAACAGGGTGTTTGTCAGTGGAAGCCAATAGACACCTGATCTGGTTATGTCTGGTTTTCTAGACTAACTCTGCTCTGTAGCTCTGGGGAAGCCACCCAGCCTCTCTGACCTCTTCCTTTCAACACACGTGCACCATGCTGGCCTCTGCGTTTGGGGATCTGTTGATGAAATGAATGATGAACCGGCCCTGAGAAACACTGAGCACTGTGTGAAATTGAAGCAAAAGCAGCCTCGGGCTACATTTAAAAACGTGTCCTGGGCGTCTGCAGATAAAGTCACAGAAACATCCTCTTCTGTGGACAGTTTCCTCAGGAGACCGAAGTTTTCAGAAAAAAGGACAAAGTTTGCCAAAGGAGAAGGGTCATTAGTGAGAAAAGCCACTGTTAAAATGATGCCTTCTCTCATGGCTGAAATGTTTCCTCCCACACAGGAAGGAACAGTTTGGGAAGTGAGCTGTTACCATGGAGATAAGCAGGCAAGGTCACTCAATTGAAGGAGCCCCTGGCCCGCTGATACTGGGTCATTTGGGCCATTTTGGGGAGCTGGAGTTTTGTCCTTGGCTCAGGTGATAAACTGTAAGTTTGCTGTAGGCTCTATCCAGTGGTCCATGCAGAATGTTACCCCTCCATCCTGCACAATCCTCTCCTCTCTCCCTGAGCTCTTCTTGTATATCTTGCACTGCTGTCTGTGCACTTCCTCTGCTCTCACTCAATACAGGGCTAAGCTGCTGTTCTCCCATCCTTCGCAACTGATTTTCTTATCTTGCAATTTCATGGTCAAAGAATCATTCACACAATGACTCTACCCCTCCTCTGTCTGCAGTGATCTCTATCCCCACCCATCCTCCCTCCGGCTTTTCCTCCCTCACTTCCTCCCATCAACCTAAAGTAGAAAAAGAATAGCAGTAACTAAACTGTATAATACTTACTCAGTCCTTAATATATACCACCTGCTGATTGCAGCCAACACCTACAGCTTTGTGCCTTGAGCTTCTACTCGGTACTAAGCCCTTCACTAGGTGCTGGGGAAAATGTAACACCTTTCTGTGCCCCAAAGAAGTCAGGGCCTTCATAAATATGAATTCTCATAAAACTAATTATCTGGACCATTCATAACAGTAACTGAGGATTTCTGTGTGGAGGGTGTGTAGCTAGAATATGAAAATACATGGTACTGTCTGAAGAGTTTGAGACGCCACGATATAAATAAATGGGAAGAATAGGTTTGTCTAACATTTGTTTTGTTCTGTAATACCCCGCTCCCTGAAAATAAGGCCTAACTAAAAAGATAACCGGCCTCGAAAAACAGATATAAAAAATGCTAGCCCAAATCAGCCAACCCTGGCCTCAGCATGAGAGAATATTGTGGCAGATAAGGCGGGGACAGGCTGACTGGGGCTAGCAGTTTTGGCCTTTAGTTTTCAAGACTGATTACATTCCAGTTAGGTCTTATTTTTGGGAAAACACAGGATACTTTCCTTTTGTATACCTCCTTTAATTTCCCCAAGGAAAATGTGAGCTAGGTTTATAACCCTTTAATCAAGATTAGAGATTTAATAAAGGTAGTCTCTAGTTAATGTTTAGAATATATAGATTGAAATACAGATCTTCTGATATAAAATATACGATTTTCTTCATTACTGGGAATAAGGAGGCATGAGACATGAAATCCAGTCTTGTTCTAGACATTAGTCAGCTTGGAGGCCCTGCATAGGTTGAAAAAATTCTGCACATTTTCTCTTTGGTGAAATGTACATAATAGTATCTTTTCTACCCCTCAGATGTCAGGAAACAACTGGGGAAGCACAGTGTTTGTCTCTGAGTAGGAACTGTGTGTGGACATTACCAGCATTCACCAAAATCTAGCTCTTTCTTCTCAGAAAGTGCAAGATTTCACTCTCAATCTCTCTCTTGCTCCTCCATCCCTACTGCCAGGGCTTTTGGTCAATGCAAACAGACTGAAAGTTAAACAGACCAGTTCTGAGCTGAGTCAGTGAAAAAACCGTGCATGATTCTCTAATCAGTGTCTTTATCGACATATCACAATGGGGCCACGTGCTCCAGATGATACAAATATCTGTGGCAGCATCAAAAGAGACAGCTACTGCTCTGGCAAGTTGCCTAAACCTGCAGCTGAATTGGTAGGAAGCAACAGTAACTCTAAGTTATGGCAGTGGAGAGGTCAGAGTTTTTGTTACTACACTAACTTTGCTGATCTGATTAATCCAGGTTATGACTATATGAGAGACATAAAATGTTGGAAGACACCTTCGATCATTTAATCCAATTCTTCCATTGAATGCCAGGGAAGTAAGGCTCACAGATGTATGAGCGCGTGCGTACGCACTCACACACACACACACACACACACACACACGCAACGTAGGGGCTCTAACTCAGGATTCTTGACATTTGGTCCAAGATCCTTATGTTGAGCATGGCCACACATGTCTCCCCAAGGCTCAGTGAAGACCACGGTCCCTGAGGGTGTACTCTTCAAAGCTTTGAGCTGCCCTGAGAAACACTGAGTCTCTGGTGCTTCCCCTATTTACTGGAACTTTGCTGGGAATTGGCTTCTTTTTTTCTGGCCAAATCTTGGGTCTTACTGCTCATGCTGTGGAGTGGATATCAGAGGGCAGGAGTAAACATGTTCCCCATAGCAGCATGATATTACTGGAAACTTTAATAAAGGCAAAGAAGCTATAAATAGGAGGAAGACATATTAAAACAGGGTTCCATGTAATTGTCCTGCATTGGTTTTCAGTGTTTTAGTTTTGCACATTTCTGCTCAGCACCAGAACAGATCATATGTATTTGCTTCTCCCTCTCTACGGATCACTCCTGGGTCTCATATCCCTACGTGATGTTCCCAGAAGGCCAACACAGAATGTTCAACTCTACTCTGAGGTTTTAGTGCAGAAATGAATGGGTGCACCACTGACTATCATCTGTGTATGCTTGGTCCTAATGTTGAAGGAATCCCTCAACGTTATCTTCCTTTTCCCCTCAGACTTCCACTAACGAACTGGGCAAAATGTTTGCCCAGTCATTTGACTTCTTATTTCGAATTTCCTTTTTTATATGCACATCACATTGTCCTCAGCAATGTCAACTTGTCTTTCCCAGAGGATTAGAAACCCCCAGAGAACCGGAAGAGTATAGAAAACTGTTGGAGCCATTGAATTCATGTGCAGGCCTGTGGTGTGGCCTGGGCATAGCTGAACTGAGAACAAGGTGTCAGACACCTCAGGGGACAAGATAGGCTACAGCTGAGGCTCCTGGAGACTTGCTGGATGATTTCCTAAATTAACATCATTTGTTGCTTTGAGGGGTCCTTGAACCCCTCCCAAGGTCCTGCTCAGGTTTCCTGCATTTTCTTTTTTCTTTCTTTTTTTTTTTTTTTTTTTTTTTGTGGTACCGAGGATCGAACTCATGATCTTATGCTTGCCAGGCAGGCACTTATGCTGCTGAGCTAAATCCCCGGCCCTGTTTCCTGCATTTTCCACTTAACTCCTTGCTTGTTCTGATTAAACATGGGCTGCCCAGGGTCAGTCAGTCAGCCGGCTAGCAAGTTATGAACTCTGCAGAGGCTATTAGTCCTGGAGCCCTGAAGATTATGCAGCTTGTCTCATTCCTTTGGGCCTTCACTGTGCACCCGTTTCGGGGATTGGGGATCTAGGCACAGACCTTAAAAGAAAACTATAGTACTATTTTTGTAGCAGAACCCCTCACTGGAGTGGCATTTCTCAGGGCTCTCCTCATGTTTTCTTCTCTTTGAATGATGCCATTCACCCTCCATTTTCAAGCAATGAAGGAAACAGTGACAGCCAATGCTGCCACGGTACTTACTATGTGACAAGGGCTCTTCTCATGATATTTAATTCTCATGACAAGTTAATAAATAGAAATTTTAAAGCCCATTTTGTAAGAAACTGAGGTACAGAGAGTTTACTGACTAGGTCTTATGGGCTAGTTGTCAGCAGAAATCACCCCAATTTAAATTTCCTATGATCCATTAGTTATAAGTGTTCGAAACTTTGTAGAAGTGTAGCTTCTTTTCCTTACCATGGGTCCTTGGCCCCTCTTGCAAATCTCCTCTCATGAATATGACCATTAGTTACCCAAAAGCTTATTTCCTGTGCAAGAAAATATGGAGCATAAGACCAGTACTGGAACAGAAGAGCCATGCTTAAGTCAATTTTAAGTAATTTAATGTTTGGGAAGAAACATATTAGACACTGGATGTACAATGATAAGGCAGTCAATGTGCGTACATTTTTCTCCATTCTGTAAGATTAGTTGAAGAAGGGAGATTAAAATGACAACAACAACAACCAAAAAACAACTTCAGGTGAGAAGTGCCTGGACTGGAGTAAGAGAAGGTGAAATAGAGACAGAAGCTAGAAATGGTGAGCAGCCCAAGTGGACATTTTACAAGTGGTTGAATGTCAGAAAATAAAGAAGAGACTGGGAGGATTTTAGTTCATTTTGTGCTGCTCTAATGGGATCCCACAGATTGGGTGATTTATATAGAAAGAAGAATTATTTATCAAATTCTGGAGGCTGGGAAGTCCAACATCAAGGTGATAGAATCAGATGCAAGCCCTTTTCTGAATTACAACATGGCAGAAAGTATTATATGAGAAGAAAGCATGAGAAAGAGAGAGAGAGAGAGAGAAAGGGAGAGAGAGAGATCTTCTCTTTATAACTAACCCACTCCTAAGATAATGCTCTTAGCCCATTTGGGAGGGGACAACCCATCACTAACTACTTCTTAAATGTCCCACCTGTTATCACTGTTACAATAAGAGTAAAATTTCAAAGTAGGTTTTGAGAGAGAGTTGGAGGGACAGTCAAATCATAGCAGGTGGTAAATCCTGGAAAAAATCGTTTTGATGTATATTTTGAGTTGGAGGTGTTGACATGATGTCCAGGAAGTATTTGGAAGATCTGTATGGGAAATTTTGCAAGAAGCCCAAGCGAGAGAGAAATTTGGGAACTATGCACAGGAATTCATGCAGTTGAAACCTTGAGCAGGGCTGAAATAGCCAAGGGCTAGTGGGAACCAGAGTGGGGCAAAGAGCAGTTCTTCAGGGACCAGCTACTTTGGGGGGATTGGAAGAGAGAAAGAGAAATAGCAGTCCAAGAAGTAAAATCAGGATGGCAAGATGCCCAGGAGTCAAACAAGCAGAGATTTTGCAGAAAGACAAATGGTCAGTTGTAGAGAGATGGAGAAAGAACTCTTTTTGGATGACTTGCTGAGATTAATACCTGTGAGACTATAAAGTGGGGGAGATATCACAGGTACAAAAGCTTGATGCCTGAGGAATAATTTAAAAGTCTTTATAAACAAACTCTTTTTGAAAAATTGCCTGCAAAAAGTAAAGTATAATGTGGGTAATTCAAAGAGTCAGTACTCAAAGGTCTCATTCTTTTTATTTGTCATTAGTTGCTATTTAGTTTAGGTTGTAAATTCACTTTCATTCCTCTTGATAGTATGGGAGGTTTTGTTCCTTTCCGTGTGTTTTTCTGTAAGGGTAGATTTTCTTCACATTTATAATGGGTCTCCAGGAAAGATACCGAGGGAGAATATTGAGTAGAGGTGTTGTAGAGACTGCTTCAGAAGGCAGAGGAGTACAAATAATGTTGCATTCTCTGATTTTTACTCAGGAACTTGATTTTTGTTGGTGATTGAAAGCTGATTGGATGTATGATTTTCTATAATGGTCCTTTTCTAAATATAGAGAATGTCATACAGAAGACAAGATGTCATTATATCTGATTGTGCTTAAGTTCTGAGTGTCAAGAAATTGACTAAGGTAATTTTATGTATATTGGTTACAATTGAACTTACTTTTAAAAATTCAGATTTTTAAATAAGAGAATGGTGAAGATTTTCTGGTGGAGAGTGGATGATACAAGATTCATGGTCACTTCAAGGCCTCCACTTTAATACAAATGCAACATTACAAATCACTACATGATTAAACATTAGGATTCAGACACCCTAAAATCAGTTGAGAATCCGAAGGCTAACTATTGCAATTAAAAAGATACCAATTAGTATTTGTCTTCAGAAATATCAAAGAATGCATTTCAAACAAAGGCAGTACAGGGAAAACTGGATCCATCATACAGATTTCTAATGTTGGTGTTTTGCTACTGGAATCTATAATTTTAAATAAAAAAGTAGGGTCTGATATTACTTTAGGGATTAGACTCTAAAACCAAAATGTATGGCAAAACTATCCTTGAATGCCCTTTAATTACTCTTAAAATTTCAGAATCCTGGAAGTTTGAAAATTAAGACTGAATTTCTGTGGTTTCTTGGAGTACTTTGGTCATGGCCTCCCTTTCCTGATGTAGGGGAGTCCAAAGGAGACTTGAATAAGGGAAATGCAGGGGTGAGTGTCTCTTTTAGTGTATATTTGGACACACAGACACAAACACACACACACACACACTCACAAATTCTCCAAGTGTACTAGGTCTAATCTGGACTTGGCTATAAACTAAAAGAGTTGTCTCTCTGTGTTATTGCTATTTTCTGCCCAGTCCATCTCATGTGCTATCCCTTGATGCCACCCAAGGAAGAGGCACTGTAAATCAGATGATGTTTTGACTACAGTTGGGAAAAGAACAGAATCCTGAGGAAAATGAAATTGCTTTTTGAGACAAGTTCCCTAAACTCAACCAGAGATGTCATTAGCATTTAGAGCCTTTAGTTTCACTGGTCACTCATTTTGCATCTTAAATGACACGGGTTATCCACAAACACCTATTAAATGAATATTGTGTACTTCCTGTCCCTTTGAGCCTGGGATTTCATTCATGCCTTACAATGGTTCTATGATGCTCATCTCACACATGGGAAACTGAGCTTTGGGGGAATGTTCAGGGTCACCTTACCAATAAGAGACATTGGCAGGATTTGACCTGATTATGCATCTACCTGAGGGCAAGAATTTTTTCTTCATTCTGTATTATAGAGTTTTCTCATTTTCTACAAAATGATAGTAAAATCATGCAGTTATCTCCCCTTCTATTTTAAAAGTATTCTTATGAATTTTATCTGAATCTCACATTTCTTCATGAGTTTGCAAATTTATAACTTTTGGAAAGCTGTGAAATAAGTAAAACTCCTAACCCTTCACTCAAATTATTCTGACTGTGTTCTTATGATCATTCAGCAGGAAAGGAGCATAGGACAAACTAGAAACAGATCAAAATTGTGAACTAACTTGTGATTCTCTAAACGTAAAATTTCTATAGTGGCGACAAAGACCAGAGTCAAAAGAAGTCACCAGGGCCAAGAGGAATCAAGGGGGAGGCTCATGGGAGGGAAGAGTAGGGAAAGGAAAGGAAGGGGAGGGAAGGGGAGGGGAGGGGAGGGCAAGAAGAGGAGTGAGAGGCTCCAAGCTGATGACCTGTGATTGGGGGTAGTGTGTACAGAGCCTTGAGACCAGGGTAGGAAATTTGGTACCTGGTGCTTTGCAAAGAACAGCTATTTCAGTACATACTATGGATGCAGAAACATGACTGCTTAAAACAAAGATTTTAAACAAGGTCATTCTAATTCATTTAATTATAAATTTGGTAAACATTCATTTTCAATCTTCATTGTGAACAAGTTCATTTTGTTCTAGTGTTCTGAATTATTCAGAGAAAAACAAGACCTTTTTTTTCTTTTGGGGCTAGAAATACTAAGTAGCTAACAATGATGGCTAGATAGCACCTTCAAAATACTTGGAAACTTCTTTTTAACTAAACACAGGAAAGAAACAACATTTATTTTGCTTGCCAAGGGGCTTCATACTGAGAAAATGTAATTGAATTTAAGCCTTTTGTGGAAAAAATAGGTTTCTTTGCTTTTGTTTTTTATTTTTATGGAAATTTCCAGACTAGATCTTTTGAAGGGATTTTATTTTGTCAGGTCTATATCCTGCCTTAACTGCTGAATCTTTTCCAGCTCCATGGTGACAGACTACACAGAAAGGAAAAATATTTTGGAACCAAATTTGGGAACACTTATTTCAAAAAAATTTACTCTAAACATAGTCCCAGATTTTAAAATTGATTCTTTTAACTGAAAGAAATGTAGCTCTCATGCTTTTAGTCCCTTAAATTTTTAACCAAATTATCATTGTAAAAGAACAATTTGGCCACCAGGTCTGTGTTGCACATCTGTAATTCCAACACTTAGGAGGCTGAGGTAGGAGGGTGGCCATGAGTTGAAGGCCAACCTGGGCTACATAGTGAGTTCAAGACTGATCTGAGCTATGTAGTGAGGCCCTGTCTCAAAAACAGTCAAACAAGCAACCCAATTTGATAGCTAAGAATATTTTGTTTTAATTTTTGATTTTTAAAAATAGAAAAACATGATAAGTTGTCGGCAAAGCATATTGATAACAAAATTGTTAGAGAAAGTTTGACAAGTGTCATTTAAAAATGTTTGTTCTGGTTTTCATTTGGGCACAGCTGAAAGAGGCATAAAAATCAGCCTCAAAATATAAAATCAAGTTTCAAATATATATTAGTATCAACATGCATGAGATACACATTTTCAATTATGTGCAGAGTTGAATGCATATAATTCTTAAGCTAATGGCTTGTACATAGTAAATGGTAGCTACTATGCAGTGATTACCCTTAATATGAAAGTGAAGTCTGTGAAGTGCTACAAAACCCAAAATATTTTGAGCATCCACATCACACTGCAACTAGAAAATTCCATATCTGAATCCATGTGTTCAGTAAGTCAAAGAGAAGATGCACTAAAAATATTGTATATGATTCTTTTCAGGCTGTATGTATAAAGTACATATAAAGTTTGAATTAATTTTGTGTTTGGGTCTCATCTCCACATGTTGCATTATACATATGAAAATATTCTAAAAACATTTTTTGAGACAGATTGTGTTACTTTTCTCTTTGCTGAGACAAAATACCTAATATCCAAAGTCAAAGGAGGAAAGATTTATTTAGCTCACAGTTTGCGAAGGTTTCAGTCCATAATCAATTGGCACGAAGGCAGGGCAACCTGGTAAAGGGCAACAGTTCAAGGTACCGGAAGACAGCAAAAGTAACAAAAGCAAAAATGGGGGAGAGCAAGCCTCTTTTCTTTCCATTTTATCATATGCAGGTTATCTGCCCTAGGGTGGGTATAGCACTCACACCATCATCAAGCCCTCCTCTTGCAGAGGCTCATAACGTTTACAAAGTGAGGACCCCTGGACCCCTGCTGAGTTACTTAACTTCTGAACTTCTCAAATGACACAGTGAATCAACTATTGCAATATCTTGCAGCATAAACAAGCTGTACTAGGGCATGTCCTTTAATCCTGGGATGTAGAATTGCTGAGTCACTTAACTAAGCTTCTAAACTTCTCAAGTTGATACAGTGTATCAACCATTACACAGCGGCTCATTATGTAGTTCAGATTGGCTTTCAACTAGGCTGGTCTAAAATTCACAATGATCTTCCCAACCTCAGCCTCCCAGGTGCTAAGATTACAGGCATGAGCCACCATACCTGGCTCCAAATATCCTAAATTCTGAAAAAATCTTAAATCTGAAATACATTTGATCTGAAGAATTCCAAATGAGCAACACTCAACATGTATTACTCTTATGTTTACAATGATATGAATATGGCAAATATTTATAATTATATTTTTAATTTCACTATATTACAATACTGCATTCATTTTATATGCTAAAATTTGTACTGCCATATTATTGTTCTTATTGATGTTCTCTTTGCCAAAAAGCAAGAAATCTTAAATTGCCCAGTTTTTAGTGTCTGTGACTAATTGTGAATAAGTCTAAAATCTGTATTGAATTTCCTACCACAATTTCAACATGTGTCGATAAAGAATAGATTTAAAGTACACATTTGTATATGTTCTCAGCCCAAGTTCACCCAGTAATGACTCTGAGTATCCTCTACGTGTTAGAATTTGGGCGTATAGAGCTTTGGTCCTATACATAAGGAGTTTATAGTATTAGTGGAGAAGAGAGATGTATAGGTAAATAAATTACATGTGAAAAGTTATTACAATAGGTTGTTAGTTACCTGATGGAGGAACCAGAGAATGCTAGGTGGTGCAGGACTTCCCCAAAGGAGTCAATGTTTGATCTAATGGAAAGATAGGAGTTGTTTCTACTTATCTGTAAAGAGAGGCAGTTGGATAGGATTCTTTTGTGCTCCAGACTTGTATGATTCTACTTGGTCAATAGTGAAATACATTGGGTTTTTGTAGTTTGAGTTTTTCGGAAGGCTTTATTCAAACAAACCCAAGGCTTCTCCATCTATAGGGAAAGCACTAAGTGAACTGTTCAGCTGTTCTGCTACCCGGCCAAATAGCCGAGCTTTTGGATTTCAGGACAAAGAATTCACAAAACTGGCTGAGTACTTCACTCTTCATCAGAACATTTTGGCATCAGGTAGTCAATAACTGTGGACACATTTCAGGAATTTGAGTGATTTGGATTCAATACAGAGAAAATAATAGCTTAGATTTTAATTTGAAGTGAAGTTCAATTACCCAGAGCCAAAAATATCCTTTCCTCTTCCAAGTGCTCTAAGATGTTCATTAGCTCTGGCTCTGGTCCTGGGTATTTTTGTAATGAAATCGGCTCAAAGTTTTCAGGACAGATGGGGTTGCCATCCTTCATGGGCTCTGGAGGACAGCGAAGCTCAGTTAGAGACCAGAAGAGTTAAAAAACTGAATGAGGAGAAAAGCTCCAAATGTTACCAGAGTGTTGATCTAATTGGACCCAGTTCTGCCTTAGCAATTTCTAGGTGATGTCATGGCCATGGTAACAATTCCTTGGAATATTTATTTTATAGAGGTAAAATGCACACATTTTGTGTATATCATTTTTTGAGTCTGGACAAGCTTCTACAACAACATAGCCATCACCACAAGCAAGATAGAGAATTTAATTATTACCCTAGTCTTCATTAGGGGATGTAACTTAATCATCACTTTCCCTACCAGTCCTTCCTCTTCTTGCGCTCTCAGCCTTAGACAAACTCTGATTTGACGTCTATCACCGCAGAGTGGATTTCTCTTTCCCAGAGTTTCATGTCATGTAGTCTCTTGTGTAGTTTGACTCCTGTCACTCAGCGTGTTTCCCACACTCATCCCTCATCTTGGTTGTTTGTACCAGTTATTCTTTATAATTGCTGACTGGTATTCACTGCATGTGGTTCCATAATTTGTTTATCAATTTACTTGTTCATGAACATTTGAATATTTCAAATTTTAGGCACTTATGACTAAAGCTGCTAAAGCCAACCATATATTTAAGTGTTAGTGTAGACCTATGTTTTAATTTCTCTTTGTTAACTGCGTAGGAGTGAAATTTGTAAGTCAGCTTCAACCTCACAAGAAAATGCCAAACTGTTTTTCAAGGTGGCTGTGAAGATTTTGCAGTTCCAACTAACCATATTTAAGAATTTCAGTTGTTCAATGCTCTTTTTAACTTTATATTTTGAATTTGAACTAATCAAGTAGGTATGTAGTGGTATTACTGTGATGTTTTAGCCTGCGTTTTCTTGATAGCTGATGATTTTGGACAACTTCTCATTATTGCAATCATTTATATATTCTTATTTGTAGAACTTTTGTTCCAGTTTTTTCTGTAGGGGTTTTGAAACTTTTAAGTGGCTTTTGCATAGCTTTCTGAATGTGGCTTCAGGCTACCATGGTAGGCAGACTGGGTTTGTGTTGATGTTTATTTTAAAGACAAATTTATATGACTAATATCAAAATTTGAAAAGCATTGGTTTAAAGCCAAAATATGAAGGAGAAAAATTTGGCTTTTTTAAAAAAACTTCTCTTTCCCTCATGAGCCTGCTTCATAAGTAGCAAAGTACTGGCTGGACATTGGAAGAGCACAAAGTTTAGAAAATAAGGCTTCTGAATTCAAGAATGCATTGTCATACATAGAAAAATGCCAGGCTTGGAAGTCACAGAGATACAGGTTTATGTCTAGATTACCCTTTATTGCTTCTGTAACCTTGAACAAGCTTATTATCTCTTTTGAGCCTGTTTTCTTTAGCTAAAAATGGGATTAATAATATTTAATTGGTTGGTAATTCAAAAGATAAAATGAGAGCATAAAGGCTAAGTACCAAGAAGCATGCTCCACACACTTGCCGGTAGCTATCCATCAAATGTTACTTTCCTTCCCTTTCTCTGTATTCCAAATGTGCTTTCTCTTTTCCTTTTAAGATTTCAGGATCCTTCTCTATGTTACTTTATCTTTCTCACCTTTCGGCATTATAGACTTGGGTTAATTCTGTCTCTATCCCATCACTTATCTCTTTGTAGTCTCTTACACAGCCTTGCTGAATGCACGAAAGCTAATGTGATGAAGTAAGATTTCTGCTAAAGTGGCAGTGGTGAAAATATTTGAAAGTTTCAGAAAGTAATTCATTTAAGGAGTAAGATCAACAGCAGAATGAGAAATGGTGGAATTCGAGAGCTGTGGAAAGTTGGTTATGGTAGGTAGTTCTTTTGGTATCACTGAACTTTTCCAGAGACTCATAAATCATGTTATATAAATGAGTCCCTCCAGGGAGTTTGGCTGAACTTGGACATTTTCAATTGGCTGATTTTTTCAAGCCTTCTTCCTTCCACATTTTTATGAGATCTTTCCCACCATCTTCTCACAAGCCAAGCTGTATGAATGATTTTACACATCAGCTATTTTTATTGAATAAATGTCTTATTTTTCTTCAGATTTATGGTTTCACCTTGATCCAGTACTTATTGATTGCTTGTGATTTAGTGGTGCATTTGATAAAGATGTTAAGCTTAGATAAAGCTGTACTTATCTGCAGTTATAGCAAAATCATGACTCAGTAGGCTGGCCTGCTATTGATAGTGTGAATTGTATTTTTGAGAAACCATCTATCAACTAAGCTAACAAACCTTTAATTGGTTTTGAGTTGATAATCAGCTGTACCTCAAAATGTTATGAGATCATAACATCTTCCAGAATATTATACCTGGAAGTGCCATGGAGTCAGCTACTCTAAAACTGTGTTTAGTTTTTAGGTGAGAACATCCATTATGATGCTTAAAAGGTAATTTTTTAGTGAATGCTGACATGTTTGATTGGTCATCATATTGATCTGGGCAATTTCCAACACTGAAGGTACTCTGACAGAGCTGAGTCATTCATTTTTTGAATGTCACTCTTTGTAATTAAATCTATAATCCCTGATTCTAGTTGTCATTAGTTTGTTTAGTTGTGTTAACACATCTTTTCTTTTTTTTATTGCTTTAAGAACCAGAATATTAACATTATGCAAATAAAACCGCATAAACTCTCATATCCTGAAGTGAGGTAGCTTTTCCTTGCCAAACTATCTTTAGGGACAAGTTAGGAAACAACTTGGAAAAATGTTTATAGCTTCCATGAAATAGCTGTCCACAAATGCGATCTCAGTTTGAAACTTTATCCATTTTGCAAACTAAAAGTGCTTCCCCAGATGGCTGACAAAGGTTGCCTCCAAGCAGAATAACTGAACTGACATCCATGTTATCCCAGCTGAATATTCCTGGAAAACCCAATTCTGTTCTGAGAAAGAAAAGTTAAAAGAAAATACACAGTGTGTTTGGCACTATCTACTTTTCTAAAACATTGGGCAACTCCTTGTAGACTTCTCTAAGGAATCTTTGAAATATAGTGCCCTTTGCAAAGCAGTGTATACCTCCACCCACTAAATAAAATTCATCAAGACTTCACTGGATTTTTAAGAAAAATTTTGCATTTCTCTCTTCTCTGATCTTTTTGTCCTTAAAAAGAACCCAAAAGAGGGGAAAAACCCAAAGAATGTAAGGATCCTAGATTAAAATGAATTTTGTAAGGATTACGCAGTGATTATACTGAGTATTGCTTATAAAATTTCCAGAGCAAGTCTAGCTGAAAGGATGAGGAGCTCTAAGTCTTTTTCTGGTGGGGATATGTGTTGACGTTAACTTTGGTGAAGAAGGGAATTCTTTGCTTATGTTTATTTCAGACATGATCAAACTGGCTCCCCACCAGGCTTCCCCTACTTTTCCGCTCTTCAAAGTGCCACCAGCTAGCAGAGGTCTGTTGGGCAACCCTTTTGTATTTTCTTGTAACACATAAATCATAGGTAAATCTGGAATGAATTATATAAGACCATATCATTCCACAGTGGCCAGGTAAAAATTTCAATGACCATTGCTATTTGAGTTATTTATTCCTGTAGTTAAAAGGCATCGCTGCTTAAAAACTGGTCCTCTCACTTATCTATGTTATTGAAATCATCTAGGGAGATTAAAAAATATGGATACTGGGGTCTGATCACAGAGTTTTAATTTAGTTGGAGTGAAACATGTACATAAGAATTATAACATCCCCTAGGTACTGCTAAAGCACAGCAAATTCTGAAAGCCACTGCTGTAAGACACAAAACAGGCAGTAGGCAGAGCTTCTGTGACCTGCTTCCAAATAGATGGCCTATCACACCGGGCAAAGTCTCATTTAGACACTTTAGCCTGACTTTCAGGCTGTGCTCAGTGAGTGGTTCATGCTTTCTTATGTAGAGTTTCAGGTTTTGAACCAGTTCTCTCACTTTGTCATTGTATCCCATCCATTTTTACCTCTTAACCCAGGACTTACTGCCATTTGCTCACCAGAAGAGCTTCCATCATGGTCAAGTTTTGTACTGGTTTATTTATGAAATCAGCCTGAAATCTCTGCCATTTGGTACAGTTACACAGTGTTATGTCCTTGGATCTGGACCTGCCTATTAATTGCATTTGAAAATATGTCACAAATTATTTGGACAGTGGCCACCATGTATCAGCAAAAAGATGCTAATGACATGTCCTTCATAGTGGGTATTGTGTGGATTAAATGGTTTACTTTGTGTAAATTGTTTAGACCACTAACTGGCACACAATAAGCCCTCAGTCTCCAAATACACCCCACACCAGTAGCCCTTCTTTATAATAGTTCATTACATTACCAAATATTATGTTTCTTTGGCAGCTATTTTAGTTTTCTATTGCTGTTTTATAAACAGCTGCAAACATTTGTGATTACAACAATAACATTTTTTTCTTCTTTTTTTTCAATCTGGGCTGAGCTTTGCTGGGTGGTTTTTCTGTTCTTGTGGGTCTCCTTGGACTAGAATACCCAGGGATATATTCTTCACTCCTGCGTTTATCTGGAAGATCAGTTGTGGTGGCTGGTAAGGCTAGATGCTGGTAGGTGTTCCTTCTCTCCCTTAGATGATCTTGTATCACCTCATAGCATGGTGGTTTCAGAATGTTTGGACTTCTTACATGGTATCTGGCTTCCTGTAGAGAGAAAATAGGAAGTGCATGTTCTTTTAAGGTCTAGATTCAGAAATTCCAGGACACAAATTCTACCATATCAGTCAAAGGCAAAGTCACAAGTGTAGCCCAGGTAGGAAAGGAGAGGATATGTATGCCTCTTGGACAATGAAGCACTAGACAGTTGGCAGGGAAGGAAGAGATGGAACTATCTTAAGAGACGGTACCACAATAGCATTCTTAAATGACCTCAAAAATGTATATTTAACTTCTCAACTAGACTTCACTTACCTGAAATCCTGTCAAAATACATTTTCTCTATTTTTTGGTATCCCTGCAATGGTGCCCTATAGTTACCACACACCCAACAAATAAATATTAGTAAACTGATAGTAACATACCAAGTCCAAGGTTGAGCAAGTGTGAAAAGAGTACTTAACCTTTTCATCTGGAAAAGAATGCTCACAAAGAGGAGACAAAGAAGGGAAATTTTCTTAGGAAATTATGAGTTTCTATGATGTGACTCTGACTTCCAAGGGAATGGCGTATACCTTTTTATTTTCCTTCCTTCTTTCCCTCTCTCTGTCTGTCATCCTCTCTTTTTTCTTGTTTTTAATTCTTTGCTAAGTAGTCTTAAATAGTCTCCATTTTTAGAAGAGAAATGAGAAGTGGTGATGGGACTGTTCCATCGCTTTGCATGTATTACCATGAAGAGAAGGGGAAATTGACCCTCCGTCTTCAGTCTGCAGGCACTACTTTTAAAAACCTCGAGGCTTCCTTTGTTGATATCAATTCTGGATGCTAACACTTGATTTCCATATAGCCTTTTCCTTAAACTGTATTTCAAAGATTAATGGTTTGTGGGAGAACAGTCAAGGTTTAAATTTTCATCAAGAGATTTATAAAGCAAGTATGTAAAATAGAGCTCTGGACACAGAGCATGGCCCTTGAGCATTTTGAAGTATAATTCTCAAACTGTTACTTGGATCTTTATCCATTTCCATAGGGAAATTAAATGATTCAACTATTGGATCAGACTCTGAATAGAGTTGCTAGCCTCGGACTATCATTTCCTCTTAGTTATTATTTTGTCCCAAGAAGTCTTCTGTCTTGATGCTAGTGGGCATGCAGGGTCGAAGCTGTTAAAAAAGGAAAGAGTAAAAGGGAATAATCAGAGCCCTGGCCTGTAGTACAGAGTTTGCCAGAAATTTAGGTTCAAATGGCTTTTGCTTCATGTCATGTTTTAATTGTCTTGATCTTTTTCAAGAGATGTTTTGCTTAACTCAGTATTGTTTTCAAAATTATAGTAAATCAAGAAAAAAAATCTACTGTGTTATGAGGAGAGTAATAGTATAACCCTTTTACTAGAAAAGGTTATTTGAGGTAAAGCATAAGTTAGGTCTCCACAGAGAGGGTGCTGTCCTCTGGGGACAATTTAGAAATTGATGCAGACAGTTTTTGTTGTAATCTTGAGTGCACAGAGGCCAGAGATGGCCTAGTGTGGAAAAACAGGAGATAATCCTGCACTTCAAAGAACCATGGTTCCTTTGATAGTTGACTGGACATTCATGTGGTATCATAGGTATATAGTTTTTTAAAATTTTATTTTAAAATTTTTAAAAGAGAGTAAAATTAAACAGAACAAAACAGAACAAAACAGATGATAAGAAAACAATTTATGAAACACAGATTACAAAGCAAGACTACCGAGATCTTTCCTGTCTGTCATGTTGTCTCTTGTTTTCTTCCAAATAGTTGTCCATAATTTCACACATAGTGAATTCATACCAAATAGTTATAAAATGGTCCACCTTTGTTAACTGACTTGGTAAATTTCATCATAGATTACAAAGCCTTATTAATTTGGAGCCACCATACCACTCACCACACTGTTTATGCCACAGCTAACTCATTTATAGTAATGCTCATAATTCTATGATAGATATGAGTGTCTCCTCACTTTGCTGGTCCTCTAATGTGGTCACACTGGGTATATTTATACCTCAAATTGGTTGATATTTTATTATAAGTTTTTTTTTAAATTTTATTTAAAGAGAAAAAAAGCAAAACAGAAAAAAGGGTAGAAACAATACAGAATTTCAGAAAAAAATAAACAGTAAGAAATCACTAGTTGATGAATCACATATTGTCTTTTAGACATAGTTGTTCAAGTTACAAAATTAAAGCATACAAAGTACATATTCAAACAGTGAGGCTGCAAACAGTTCTGTTCAATGATCCAACAAAAAATTAGCAACATGGTTATCAATCCTACACACTTAAACATACATGCAGTTATATCCTATAGAGCACTCTCTTTTCCTCCTTTTGCTTTTTAAGCCCATTCATTATCTGTTTAGTTATATCCTGTTTCAGGTTGCTCAGTACCTTACTGATCTGTTTTGTTGTTGTTATTTACTTTTTAATCACTTTATATAATTCTGTTGCTTTGTTTTTGAGTTTCTCCTCATCCATGCCCCATGGATCAGCTTTGGTGGAGTTGGGAGTTTTTTGGAGGTATT